>PVHY01017397.1:14513-31587 GCA_004024945.1 Uropsilus gracilis
GCAATGAGAGCCTGTGGTGCCACAGGCAAAAATAGCGAGACCTAGTCTCAAAAAAAAAAAAAAAAAAGAGAGAGAGAAAGTTTATTCTTTCATAAGGATTATATTATTGACTAGAGTTTAAGTAATACAAGAATGCTTTGTTTTCTCAAATTTATGTTGTATCTGGAGCTTTTTACTAAAGTTTCAAAGCACTGTGCAAAATGCTACTGAAGGTAACTTTTTTTTTCAGAAAAAAATCATAGCAAGTTAGCTGGAAACAAATGTGTAGCACAATTTTTTTACAGTAACTGGTTCAATAAAATTCAAACTATTCACTATATATAAAATATGATTAGTGCATCTTAGTTCTGAATAAAACATGATGCTCTTTTTCTCTTGCAAACATTTATGGCTAGTGCGAATGTATGTGTTCAGCAAGGGGCAGTGTATGTGGAAACAATTTTTAAAATCATTGAATTAAAAAAAACTTGCTTTGGCTTCTACAATGTCTTTAATAACTACTTTCAGGATAGATTAAACATGTCCATGGGAAGTGAGAAAATCAAGTTACTAGTGAATATGATAGTGAAGAAAAGAATCAGCTAGAGGTACTTCTGTAGAAATAACTCAGAAATTATTTTTACTCATATCATGGGTAGTATTCAAAAACTGGCCAAGGCTTCTAAATATTTCTAGTTTCTCATATACTTTTAACAAGTCACATCACTCAAGTGAGCTGGAGACACTGACTGCAATAGTAAGCATTGAAGATAATATACAGTGATCATGATTACCAGCTATACCACTGAGAGACCATCATGAAACTCTCTTATTCTCCCAGTTCCCTCAACAGGTACATTAATCAGTGGTCTACAGAGAAACTACAGAGAACCAATAGGATGTGCAAATAGATAGAGAGATATAGGTTAATATAGAGTGGTCACCTCCTTATCTGTGGAGGACATGTTCTGAGATTCTCAGCAGATGTCTGAAAGTGTGCATAGTAGGAAACCCTGTATATAATGTGTTTTATCCTATATCCTATCCTATGATAAAGCTTGATTTATAAATTAGGCACAGTTAGCCGGGCATGGTGGCTCATGCTTGTAAGCTTCAGCCTATGAAGTGGCAGGGGCTAGGGATCGCGGTTCGAGTCCCGCCTGGGGCCCGTATAGTGAGACCTAGTTCCAAAAAATAGCTGGGTGTGGTGGCGCATGCCTGTAATCCCAGCTACCTGGGAAGCTGAGGCTGGGGATTGCTTGAGTCTGTGGTACCCTGGGCAACGAGAGCCTGCGGTTCCACGGGCAAAAATAGCAAGACCCAGTTTCAAAAAAAAAAAAAAAAAAAAAAAAAAAAAAAAAAAAAAAAAAAAAAAAAAAAAAAAAAAAAAAAAAAAAAAAAAAAAAAAAAAAAAAAAAAAAAAAAAAAAAAAAAAAAAAAAAAAAAAAAAAAATTAGGCACAGTTAGAGATTAAACACAACAAGAAGTAACAGAGTAGAGAAATTACACTAATAATATACTACAATAAAGTTATGGGCATTTAGTTCACTGCTCAAAATATCTTCATGTACATAATATTTTTAAATTATAGTAAACCTCAGGGTAATTAAAACCTGGGAAGACAACTATGGTACATATATATGCATCTCTCTATTATCTGCATACCTACCTACCTACCTACGTATCTACCTACCTACCTACTTTTTCTGTATCAAAGATTGATAACAAGGAGTTGGCTTTGGTGATATGAAAGCTGACAAGACCCAACATCTGCAAGTGGAAAGTTGGAACCCAGGATAGATGATGGTGTAATTTCAGTCTGAAGGTCAACAGGATGGAGACCCAGGAAGGACCAATATTTTGTTTTGAGTCCAAAGCCAGGAAATAAATCATACCCTTGCTTAAGGAAATCAGGCAAGAAGAGTTCTTTTTTGCAGTAGTATCAGTCCAGTTCTATTTAAGCTCTCAACTGAGAGGTCATTCACCAAATTAAGCAAAATGATCTTTATGTATTTTACCAATTCAGATGTTAAACTCCTTCAGAATACTCCTCATATATACAGGGAAATATTTAACCAAATATCTGGGCACCCAGTGGCTAGTTAAATTGGCACACAACATGAGTCATTATCTGAGGTTAGCAAGGCTCAGAGCTTGAGAAACTTCATGTTAACACATCTTCTACATGGAATAACATGTTCCAAGGTTTGCTTCTCCAGATAAAAGGAGTCCAGAATATTCTCTTGCACACAGAGTTTACTCAGTCTATGTTAACTTCTGAATATTCAAATATGCTTTGATAATCTGGGCATTAAAACCAACTAGGATCAGTTGTGTATGTACAGTTAGGTTTTTTGTTTTTGTTGTTTGTTTGTTTGTTTTTGAGACTAGGTCTTGCTATTTTGCCTGTGGAACCACAGGTTCATGTTGCCCAGGGTATCATAGACTCAAGCAATACCCAGCCTCAGCTTCCCAGGTAGCTTGGGATTACAGGCGTGTGCCACCACGCCCAGCTATTTTTTGGGACTAGGTCTCACTGTGTTGCCCCGAGCAGGACTTGAACCATAGTCCCTAGGCCCAGCCACTTCATAGGCTGAAGCTTGCAGGCATGCACCACCATGCCTGGCTGTACAGTTAGTTTTGAGTGAAAATGGTAATGCTTACTTTCTTGTTACTCCAAAGTATCTAAAAACTGCTACATCAATGATTTCAGAAAATGATAATAAATTTACTCTTATCAAGAGAGTAACAAATATACTTTTCTTTATAAAAATAGACAGTTGGGGCAAAAGGATATATATTTGTATAGACAAGACCAAAACAATGAGATCCATTGACATCTCCTTGTATATATGACATCTCCTTGTAATATTATATATGATATCCTAGAAACTATTTATGAGCTGACTCATTTACTTCTCATATAAATCTGTTTCATAGACTCTGTGACTCTAGATTCACAGATAACAAATAAGAACTCAGTTGAAATTGGTACCCTTGGTCTGCTTGATTTCAAAAACATTACATCCTTGTAAGACCTGAAACCATAAAATATATAGAGGAAAACTTGGGCAAAACCCTTCATGAGTTACACTTCAGAAAGCCATTTCTGGAACATATCTATAGCTGGCAAAAAAATGAAGGAAAATAAAAACAGGACTACATCAAACTAAAAAGATCTGTACAGTAAAAGAGATAACAGAGAAAACAAAAAGAAACCCAACTGAGTGGGCAAAAAATTTTGCCCTCCATACAAGTGATAGGGGTCTGATAACAAAGATACACAAAGAACTCACACAACTTAACAAAAACAAAGAAAAAAATCCAGTTTAAAATGGGGAGAACTAAAAAGACACCTCTCCAAAGAGGAAATGCAAATGGCTAACAGGACAATGATAAATTGCTCAGCGTCACTAGCAATAAGGAAAATGCAAATCAAAACCACAATGAGATACCACCTTACATCAGTAAGAATGACCCACATCATCTAGTGCTGTCATGGATGTGGGGAGAAAGGAACACTCTTACACTGCTGGTGGGAATGTAACTGGTCCAGCCACTATGGAAAGCTGTGTGGAGGACCCTCGAACTAATGAAAATGGAACTACCATTTGATCCAGCAATTGCTCTTCTGAGAATCCACCCAAAGGAGACCTCAATGCTTGTACAAAGGGACACCTGTTCTCAGATGTTTACTGAAGCATTATTTATAATTGCAAGGACACGGAAACAACCTAAATATCCCAAGACAGATGACTGGATGAAAAAGATGTAGTATACATAATAGAAATTACCCATCAATTAAAAATGACAAATTTGATGATTTTGTGATAACATGAATGTACTTAGAAGAAATCCTATTTGCAGAAACAAGTCAAAAAGAAAAAGCCATAAACCAGATGATTTCACCAATATATGGGGTATAGGAAAAACAATCAAAAGACCAAGAGGAAAAGGCAAAACAAACTAAGAACCAAACTAAAATACACAATGGGTGGAAGGGGGGTGGAGATGAGGGGAATTGTCAGGGAGGGAAGAAGGTGGGTGATCCCCAAGGAAAACAAAGATGTGAAGTATATATATATTAATTAATAAAAAAGCAAAAACAAAAAAAAAAAACCCCAAAACCGAAAACATTACATCCTTTCCACATCATCACTTAGCCTCATTTTTCTACAGATTCTTTTCTCTTTCACTTCTTTTCCCTTTGTCAAAACATCAAATATGAAAATGATGTAAAAGCTGAATATTTTAAGATGTTTATTTTTTTATTTCACAATCACACAAACTGTTCTTTAATTTAGAATGTTTAAAATTGAATGTATAGCATCTTCAGAATGTGTGTGTATTTGTTTATGTATATGTGTGTGCATATACTCATAATCTTTATGGTAAACATGATTGTTGTGAATAGAACCTGGTCTAAGTGATAAAATTAAGATTCTTCACTTAAAAAATTGAGAAGCAGAACTTGTATCCATGGTGACTCCATCAATGTGCCAACACCTGGCAAAATTCACTCAGAAACATCTTGTCAGCCTCTTTCAGAAAAGCACATAAAAAGAGAAACAGAATATTGAGAAATCCATTGTAAAGTAACTCATGAGTAATAGAAAATTAAGAAAATATTTGTTTCCATATGCAAGTTACTGCGGAAGCAAAGATAAACAACATATGATGTCTGTCTACAAAGAGCAATATTTTCATAGGTAAAAGACATGTATGGAAATCACAATAAACACAAAATGTGATGGGTACTATAAATAAAAACAAAATGAAAGAGGAAAGTGGGGCTTGAATAGCTGGTAATATAGTTGAGGGGCATTGGCTGATGAAGGCAATAAGACGTAATATGACCAAATGGCTTTAGGGGAGGTAGATTATAGTCAAGAATGCGATATGGTATATTTATACCTGGGCCACCACCCCACCAAATAACTGGACTGTTTAAGAGTTGATATAATTTATTCCATAAGCATCAATGACCCTGTAGGGTAAGTGAGTTTGCTCAGTTTTTTTCCTTAATTTTCCTTAATTATCCAGTATATTCAGTGCCCGGAATACTGCATCTTCTCCATGATTGTGCAGGCCAGTGGGTGTGTGCATGTGTAAGTGTGCATACCTGGGCTTAGGAGAGAGGGAATAAAGAGGCACAAAAAAACATAAGGGGAGGGAGGGTGAGAGAGAGATGAGAGAGAGAAAGAGAGAGAGAGAGAGAGAGAGCTCTGCCTGTTCTGCCTGATGTGTCTGTATAACTGCTAAAACCATTGAAAAACCTACACAGATTGGTGAGCCTGATTGTTGCCTTTACAATTTACAACAAGGATGCTTACATTACAGACCCCCATGCAGCTCATTCTGATGGATGTATTTCAGTTTTTATTTTATCTGGTGGTTTGCAGAAATTGGGGCTACTGATCATTTTCGGCACCTAGAAAGATTTCCTTCCTTTAGTTTCTTTGACTGCTTAGTATCTGAAAATTTGTTCTTATCTCTAGAGCTGCTTTCAAATTCATATGTCTATCACATATTTCCTCTGAATTCCAGACATCATGACTAAGAGGCTCCACAGGCAAATTAAAACTATTATAACTGAAACTAAAATGAAGTTATGTTCTTTTCCTTCCTCCCCCGTCATAAGCTTGGGATTACTCTGGTGTTCTTTTTCAAAGCAAATAATGTGATGATCACTAGTTGCTAAAATCAGAAATTCAGGAGTCATTCTTGATAGTTCTCTTTCCTTGTTAACTCCAGATCCAGTGCATTCAGACTCATGACAGTATTTCATCCAAATCTCTCTCAAATCCACATCTTGTTTCTCCTTTCACTATTCTTGAGCTAGAGCAGCTAATGTACATTGCTTCTTTCTGCCTTGAGAATTCTGCATGCCCAGTACATATCATTTGCTATTTTCCATCCCCCCACAATTAAAAGACAGTCTTGTCTTCTGATCACAGCTCAAATGTAACTTCCTTGATGATGAAATTTATAAGTCTACAGATTGTATCTGTTTTCTTTGTTATGTCTACTCAGAAAGCCTGGAGTCACCCTTTGTATCATTTATCACAATGGTATTGAGATAAATCAATTTTGAAATCATTTATTTAATTAATCACCATTAGAATGCAAGTTACCTGTGAGCAAGGACTTGTCTGGTACTCTAGCATAATAGAGTCTAATGTATATTTGACCAATATAGGGCAAAATGAATTAATGAATGTACTAGAGGCAGGAAAGCAGAAAAGAATCATCTATACTTGTGTTAATGCAGAAATAATTGGTCTGGAGTAAACGATAATATTTTGAGACATGACAAGAAATAAAATTAGTGAACATGATTATCTTTGGATGTCAGGATGAAGGGGAAGGGAGAAGCTAGAGGATTTCCTAAGTATAAAGTTAATTCAGTTTGTTCATAGTAAAGAAGTGCTCTGGGCTGAGGTGAAAGGTCATGGAGTAAAAGAAAAAACATTAAGAAAAGATAAAATTTTTGTAATGAAATATTTTCATCAAATTTCTAATTTATTTAATTATTAGGGATTATTTATATTTTATTCAAAGGATTTTAGTACATTAATGTAATTATTTTGAGGCTTAACTTCTCAGTTACAGGAGGAGTCATGTCATCCAGCATCAGTGCTCTTTTGATGTTCTTATTTTTTTTTGAGTATTTCATTATAGTGATTTGTCCCAAGCTCACCTTATACTACTTTTCGCTAGCCTTCAATTCAGCCATTTGTGTGTGTATGTATGGTGTGTGTGTGTGTGTGTGTGTGTATTCCTAGTTCCTTTTAGTAGAGAATGGTATTAAAATTCAAAATTTATGTGCTAGGTATGTACACACATGCTATATGTACAAATACATTTATACATGTATATATATATATATATATATATATATACTATATTGTCACATCTATTTTCCTGTCTACCTAGCTACCAATCTAAAACCATGAGTTAAAACAGATATCTCTAATTCCTATCTAATACCTCAAGATTTATTCAGGTTTTTACTACTTCATACTGGCATCTCTTTGACGGTGGCAAACCTGGCTGCTGTAATATATTTAGTAATTTTATCATCTTTCTTGCAGCTAACTAATGTCCTGTCTTGCATCTAACTTAGTCCTGCACAGACAATCTCCTCTCCCCACTCCTCACCATGCCAGTTTCTGCATGAAAGTTTTTCTGATCCCTCTTGACTTCTGATAGTCTGAGTAAAACCACACTCCTATGCAAAAGTTCTGCTCTCTTCTCAGGATACCATTTTCAATGCCAGATCACTTCCCAGCACAGATGCACTCCTCATTCCACAAGGGTCCCAAAATTCCAAGCTGACCCAGTATCCTCCTTCTACACATGCCCTTTACACCCCAGTGGGGCGTCAACCCCTCTGTACTCCCAAATATAGTTCACTCTCATTTAGTAGTTTGAGGGCAGAATAGTATGGAGAAGGCAAATTGCATACTTTTATGAGTCTACTGCTTCCAATATGTAGTTAACATTTCCTATATTACTAAATGCCACTCCACAACATAACTGTTACAAAACTTCATCCTATTAATGTTCCTGTTGTTTATGTGACCTAGTTTTTATCTATAATGGGAGTTCTTGAGAATAGCTGAGTGCTTAATTTATACAGACCATATAATCCAATCATATTTCACCTTACGTTTTTTCATACCTTAGAAAGAGAAAAGTACTTTGAGTAATAGCTTTCATTTGAGTTCCAGCTTTGCTGTTTGTTCTTCAATCCCAAGGACCACAGTTTCCCCTTTTAGAATGACAGTGTCAAATTCATTTTCACATCAGGGACTTGTTGTTAGTTGTTTCTTTTGCTAGGATCACATTGCCCTCAGATGTAAAATTTACTTTGTCTGGTCGTTCAGGTCTCAATTTTCTGAAGAATTAGCTTTTAAATACGGATTTTTCTTTGCTTCTTTTCTGTGTTGTGTGAAAGCCTCACATTAGTCAGGGAGGTTATTGCATTCCTTGTTTGACAAGTTTTCTCTCATTTATTGTCTTGAAAACCCATCCCATTTATTCCTCATGTATTCACAAGTAACAATGATCTGCAATATTTATGTGACTGTTTTAGCACATAGATATAGGGTGAATTGGTCAGGCATTTTCCTCCTTCCGCCTGTATAACTAGCACCTGGGGAATTGTGTCTTTCCTATGATTGTGCAGTCCAGTGGGTGTGTGCCTGTATAAATGTGCACTCCTGGCCCTAGGAGAAAGGGCATGGATGGGTGCAGAGAGCACTTGAAATGAGTATGGGCGGAGAGGATGCTGGAGAATGCCAAAAAGAGAGAGAGAGAGGCTGAGGAGGGACTATAAGGGTGGGGGAGGGGAACTGGTGTGACTCCCAGCCCAACACACCTATTCCCCATCCCTTGACCCTGGCCCTGATGTGCTCTGACTGGTGTGCCTGCATAACTGCTAGAACCAATAAAGAACCTATGCAGACTGGTGACCCTGATGCTTGCACTATAATTGGTGTAATAGACAGGTGGCTTACATTGCAATTGGTGACCAGGATGAGGTGGTTCTTTGTTGAATGTTACCTCAAATAAAAGTTTGAATAACAATTATTTTATACATTAAAGAAAAAAATAGGTCATTGAAACATGTCTTCCCTTCCAAAACCAGCTATTTTCCACTTAAATCAAAAATTTTTAATTTCTTGTCTTCATAGTTCTCTCTCCATCCTATTCTACTACATTTCTCCTCCTTATTCTTTTTGGTTTGAAAAAATCTGAGTATGGAACTTGTCATAGAATTGTAGAATATTTTTGCCTTTATATACATTATATATTAGAACAAATGTCAGGATTTTCTCATCTTCTATACTTTGTAATATTTAATAAAGGTTAAGTGAATATTCATTTTACACATAAGCCACTATTTGCAGACAGATGGGATATGTTTTTCAAAAGAAATCATTTTAAAATTTTCTTCCTCTTATTTCAGACTAGATGGTTCAAGCAGTATTTTAAACTTTTTTGTGAGATTTTAAGATTATAAACTGATTTTTCTTGAGACTGTGAACTACAGCTAGCGCTGTTTGGATGAGGATAGATTAAGAAAATGAATTATACTCCAGTGAACATCTTATTTCAATTGCAGTAAGACTGAACAAAAGATTTCAGACCTTTCTTGAAATTTCACATCACAAATGCTATTTTGCCACCTAGTGGTGCATCTTGATATTTCCCTTAGGAAAAACAAAAATAATCTTTGTAGTATGTGAAATATGCACTACATAGGTCACATTTAGAATTAAATGATCCCAGATATCATTTAATTTACTTTTTTCTGTGATATATTTTGGTGAGTACATACTATGTGATATTACTTTTATCATGCAACATTCAATTGGTACAATTTAAAATTCTTAGCTCTTATGACCCATTGGAATAGTGTCTGGCTAGCTTTTCTTGCTCAAAGGACTAACAGAAACTTTGATGTCATTTAGTAACAATTTTTAGAAAGGAACAAAATGACATCGCCTAAAGTGATGTACAAATGTACTCCTGATGTAGAGACTAGTGAAATATACAAAAAATTCTAAGTAGAAAAGCACACATTTGTAGGCCAATTATTATGCAAACAGAGGTAAGCTAAATTCTAAAAGGAAGATAAATCACTAAACTTCTCCCAGAGAGAACTTCTGTGACTATAGACAGTGGTTATTTTCCATTGTGATCTCCTGTCTATAATTAATAGTGTTGTAAAATAGCTTTCATAGAATCAGGTCATATAATATTCAACTGGGTGAGTTATACATATATAAATGTGGGTTTCCACTGAAAAACAGATATTCCCTATACATTATACAAATTTTGTCTCTTCTTTGCAGATTTCCTATGTGGGACTACTGAATATTGTGTTGTTTCTTTATTTAATATCATGATTTGAAACTAGTCACCCTAATTTCCCACTTAAATTTCACTTCTTTGGTAGGTGTGAGGTCTGTAGCCAGTTATCTCCTCCCCAAGGCTCAGGTTGATTTGCCATTCCCCTCATGCCCTCCTGGTGTTTCTGATGCAGGCAGAGGTTTGCTGGTCTACAAGAGTGTGGGGTGGGTGGACTGGTCAGCTTTTTCCTTCATTGGCCTGTGTGACAGGCTCCTGGGGTGTTAGTCTTCCCCATGATTATGCAGCACAGTGAGTGTGTGCATGTGTGGGTATGCATGCCTGGGCCTGGGAAGAGGGAGGGGATAGAGAAGCAAAGATAGAACACTCAAGTGCAAGTTTGGAAAGCACAAGTATGGGAGCAGGAGAAAAGGTCAGAGAGCCCAGGCTGGGAGTGCGGGGATTCCTGGGGGGTTGGGAGGCTGGCCTACTTCCCAGTCCCACTCCCAACCCTGGCCCTGCTTGGTATGTCTGTGTGGCTGCTGGAATCAATGAAGAACCTGTGCAGATTGGTGAGCCTGATGCCTGATGCTGCCCTGACAATTGGCATCAAGATGGGATGGTTATACAACAGCTTTGCACTCTGGATGCATGTTTAACTCATTTACAGAACTTGAGTCAGAACTTTAGGAGAGAGATTCAGGAAGTATTTTTAAAGTTTTTTAATGCAATACCCTGAAGAGTTAAATACTTCTTCAGAGAAATAATGTAGGTAGCCACTGAGCTTATGAAACATTGCTTATCATCACTTATCAGCAAAGTGCAAAACAAAACCACAAGGTGATAGCACCGCACACCCTGAGAATGGCCCATATCAAAAAGATTAGAAACAACATATGCTGGCAAGAGAAAAAGGAACTCTCAAACACTGCTGGTGGTAATCTAGACTGGCTCAATCATTATGGGAAACAATAAAGAGGAGAATAAAACATTATAAATTAGTCTATCATATGATCCAGTAATTCCATCCCTAGCTTGGTGGGGGTGGGTGTGTGTCGGTTAAATCCATTGGTCAGGTTTTTTCCACAAGTAGTCTCTATGACCAGCAGCTGTGGTATTGAGCTCTCATAATTGTGCAATCCAGTAGGTGTGTGCATATGTAAGTGTGCACACGTGGGCCTAGGAGAGGGATAATAAAAGAGGGCAGTAACATACACTTGAACAGTGTGAACCTGAACTACCAAAGCTTATACAGTGTTTTAATCAGTGTTAGCTCAGTAAAAAATGTTTTCACCAGTGTTTGTGTCATAGGAAAAGCAAAGTTCATACTGTGAATTTGTAGTATACTTTTGAGAGCTGAACGCAGAGTACAAAGAAAGGACAGACGAGAGAGATTGCTTAGCTATGAGCTAAGGATCGGCTGGAGGTGATGAGCCAGTTGTTGATACTTTATTAAACAAAGAAAGAGGTATATATGGAGAACAGAGGGAAATTTACGATGACTTTTAAAGGAATGCAAAATGGTGAGGGATGTAATAAAATTGATTAGCAGACTAACTTTACTGGTTTTTGTGAGGTAATTGGGGGCAGGGGCATCACTCGCAAATTGATTTTTATTTCTTTAAGGATTTTTTTTTTTAGGGAAACACTGGAGGGATGGGACGCATCACTCTTTAGAGGTTTACATACCTGTTTTGTTTCTAGCTTTTTGGGGACAGATACGGTAGTAAAATGAGGTGTTTCTCATTTTACAGCATAAGCCCAATTTGGTCTGTGATAGCGTTCAGTATACAAGCAAAAAATGAATAAATTATTGAGCAAATTATTATAGCCATATGTAGAGTAAATGATCAGGCTTTTTTCTCCATTAGCCTTTAACCAGCACCAGGATATTGCACCCTCCCCATGATTGTGTAGCCCAGAAGCTGTGCACATATGTAAGTGTGCAAACCTGGGTCTAGGAGAGAAGGGAGAAGGAGAAACAGAGAGCATGAGCATGAACACTGAGAGAAAATGCCAGGTATAGAGCTCAGAGAAAGTGTGAAGATTCCTAGGAGACTAGGGGGCTCACATGCCTCTCAGAGGCCCCCTGGCCCTGCCCTTGCCCTTGCCCTGGCCAGGCTGCTCTGCCCTACCTGATATGTCTGTGTAACTGCTAGAACCAATAAAGAACCTATGCAGATTGATGAGCCTGATGTCTCATGCCTCCCTTTCAACTGGCAATGAGGATGGGATGGTTCAACACAGACAGAGAAGGCACACCAGTGGCATAGATGGCAGAACAGTTCAACACAGACAGAGTTTACAGACAGAATCCTGCAGCTTGAGTTGCAGGATTCGACAGAGACAGAGAGAAGGTGGTTCTTCAAAAGGACTCAAGGGTGACTGATGTTGCCAGAGCACAGGAGGTGGACAAGATCTAGTTGCTGTGGGACATACCTCGTGAGGAGGAGATGGCCTATTTTGAGGCAGCAGACTCATCAGGAAAGAAAGAGGGCCCTCAATTGTAATTCAGAGGCGTATCATCTGCTAGTTGCCAGACCATTTTGTCTTTTCAATTCTAGGTTGATATGTACACCTGAGCCTAGGAGAGAGGGGTTCAAGTTGTAAGGGCAGAGAATGTGCAAATGAGCACTAAGAGAGAAACTGCTAGGTAGAGAGCCTAGAGAAAGAGTGTAAAGATCCCTGGGAGGCTGTGAGGCCTCCTGCCCTAGTCTGCCCTACCCTGTGTGGTACGTGTAATTGAAGAACCTATGCAGATTGGGGAGCCTGATGTCTGATGCCTCCCCTAAAATTGGTGACAAAGACTGCTTGAACTTACACCATATTTTATAGGAGAATTAATAAAGATAATTGATATAAAAACTTGTTACACTGAGATGATAATGGCCAATTACATTGTCAGAAATTAAAGTTATTTTTCTAGTATCAGTATTCTACAAATTACAATGATTAAATTATTTTATAGCTACTTTGTAAAGAGGATATGACTTAGTCCTGACCCGATTAGCAAGCTATTTGGTGTTGATCTAAATATTCAAATTTTCTAGGCTTTATTTTAATTGAAAAATGATGTACAATTTCCTTTCCATTTCCATTTCTTCTTAAAATTAAGTAATGCATGTTTCAAATATTATTAAACTGCATGAAGATATAAATAATGAGACTCTGAACACCTGACTTTTACCACTCAGTTAATAACTATTTTTACCATATTCATTAGAGGCTCCTTGATCCACTCGGACTCAAGTGATCCCCAGCCTCAGTTTCCCATGTAGCTGGGATTACAGGCGCGCACTACCACACCCAGCTGTTTGGGGACTAGGTCTCGCTACCAGCCCCGCTGGGGGCTCCAACCGTGATCCCTGGTCCTGGCTGTGGCTTCCCAGGCTGCCGATTACAGACATGCGCCACCATGCCCGGTCTTCACTCTCCTCTTTTACGTCAGAATAAACATTATCATTAGTTTAGTGATTGTCATTTTTGGTGTCACGGTTTTGTCACATGTTTATATCACTAAAATATGTTTATTTTATCATGCTCTGAACATTACATCTTTTAAATCCTACTTGACCCACAGAAAGTTGTATGTGATATTTTCACACAGAAAATAGATTTTTTTTTCCCAAACCCTGCTCTTGAGGAGGAGAACCAGAGAGCATTGCCCACCATTAGCCGCCACGTCCCAGAAGCCTATGCTCTGTACCCGCGCCGCCTCTTTCCCCACCAGTCTTTGCAGTCCTTCCTCCTGGAGCATCAGGCAGCAGGGAGACAGAGAAAAGAGGTGGCTTAATGGTTGACCTAATGGTATGTTAAGTGTTCATTTCTGCCGAGTTGAAACAAAGTTTGGTGTGACTGCCTGGTTCCACTGGGTTACTGTCAACCAAGATGCATAAAGAACTAAATTTTGAAGAAACTGTGGATTGAGAGGAGAAAATTCGAGAACGATTTGAAGGTGAAGTTATCTTAAGCAGGAAAAGTAGAATGTATATATTTTTTGTATCCAAGCATTTTAAAGAACTGCACATTGTGTTATTTTGTTTTGAAGTCATTACTTTCTTTCCTAAATTAAAATATCAAAGAATATCTTATTTTGCTTTATTTTACTTCTCCAGTGGGATGGGAGGGAGAGTCAAATAACTCTAAGTATTTACTTTCAGCTATTTAAGGGTACTTAATAGAAAATTATATTTATTTAGTAATAGCATCTATGACATACTTTTGAATGTGTGAAGTTTAAAACAATTAAAAATATGTCTTTGTATGTGAAGTATATTTCAAATAAGCCCATTGCTTATATGAGAATAAAATTTGTTGAGCTATGAATAAAAAGTTTTAATTTTAGTCCAGCATTTCCATTATTGAAAATGGTCTTATATGTTAGTGAAAATATAACTATAACATTTACTTGAAATATTTGAGCAATGAGGAAAAAACATTAAAAATGTGAACTTGCTGTGGAAATTAATATTGATCTTGGCGTTACAATATCATGATTAAAAAGTACTCATAACATATGATAACAAATTTGACATATTTTTGATCATATATAATAAAACTCGATAGTCACAGCTGGCCCCAACAATTACCAAGTAAGAATTGTTAATAAAAAACAACTATGATTACATGCATCACTGATATAGCCTTTTCTTTTCCCACTTAAAAGCTAAATTGCCCAATAAATTTTAGTATGGATCTTATATGGATTAGAATAGCAGTGGAGTGATTAAAATTTTTGTCACTTTAGCATGAGATACAAGATGTTAAGCTAATTGAGTCTAATAAGAGACCAAAGTTTGTAAATTGTACCTCATAGATTTTTAAAACACAGTACACAAACTATTGTAGAATTTGAGGAAATAAGACCAGAAACTCAAATGCATTGGTCACCAAAATAAAAATCTAAGTAGGTGGAGGTCAGGCTATTAAAAATCATCAGGGCTTTGGCTAGTACACGACAGTCTTGTGAAAGGAGTAATACATTTACTATTAATGAGAATCTCAGAAGCCATGGCTGCAAAATTTGTGGGCAAAGATGAAGCACTTAAAAGCAGTTAGATGACTCCCATACTAGAAAAAAATTCATCATGTATCCCATGTTAGACTGATACTAGGTCACCTAGAGACCTCAAGAAATATTCATGCAAGGAGGTATGTGTGAAACACCACTAAACCCCAACTTACTAATACATCCCTCCAAGGTATTAATTTGGCTCTAAGATCTAAGGTTTAGCTAAAGAAATGGAATCTTCAATCTTCAAAGATATGAGATATGAGTTCTTCACCTTCTGGGACATATGCTTATTTTATATCTAAAAACTGTATTCTCAAAAGCAGTAGATATGTACAAAAAATGACATTTTACAAAGGTGTTGGGTGAGACAGGCTTTTTCATCCACTAGCCGGTATAATCAAGCACCTGAGTAATATCTCTTCCCATGATTATTAGGACCAGAGGGTGTGCTCATGTGTAAGTGTGCACAATTGGGCCTAGGAGGGGAGAGCTAAAAGGAGATACAGAGAGTGCGAACTTGCATATGAGCCTGAGAACGAGAGAGAGGGAGGTGGGAGAGAGGGGGGCGGAGAGAGAGAGAGAGAGAGAGAGAGAGAGAGAGAGAGAGAGAGAGAGAGAGACTCAGAAACAGTGTGACGCTTCCTGGGAGCCTGGGGGCTCCTCTGCACTCCAACCCAGTAACCCCACCCTCACCCCCCATGCTGGCCTTGTCTTGGCTCTGCCCTGCCTGGTGGATCTCTATAACTGCTAAAACCAATAAAGAACCAGCACAAATACACAGACTGGTGAGCCTGATTCTGACAATTGGCAACAAAGATTGGTGATGAGGATGGGATGCTTACCCAACAAAAAGCTACCAGGAAGCTACCCAAATAGCTTCATTAAAATTCATTGCAAGAGGTCAGTGAAAAATTAAAGACGCAAAGATTCCCTGAAACTTAAGACTAAGACATAAGAAACTACTGCTACTCTCTACCCTCCTCTACTTCAGTACTCACTGCCTGCTGATTCTGACTGAATTGCCTTTCAGCTCAAAGACCTATGTGACCACAGGATCACAAGTCCATCAAATCAATGGCTTTACTGCACTAGCCCCAACAGGAGAAACCTACAAGACCTGGGCTCCCCACAACACCTCTTCTTAGGAATTCATCATCAACGCTCTGGCCCTGAAACCAGCGGTCATCTCACTTCTGATCAACCAGGACACTGGGAAAAGGCAGTTTTCAAAGATCTTGTCAAATTCATCCACACCAACTCACATGTCCTTAAATCAGCACAGGAAGGATCCTGGGAAGCTGAGGAGTTGGAGAAGGGTGAGACTTTTCTTTCTTTCTTTTTTTTTAATGTTTTATTTATTCTTTTAATTTCTTACATAGGTAAATGGTTGCTGGCTTGCCTTCCCTCCCCCCAACCCCCTGATGCCCCTTCTGTGCACTCAGACTCCTCTCTCATTGTTGTTTGTTGATTTATGTTGAGTCTATTGGTCTCTTCCTTTCTGTGGCTGTGTCCATCTGCTGGGTGGGGGACTGTGTTCCTGGGACATGGCTTACTGTACTTGAAGGTTTGTAGTCTTAGCTTTGCCTTGAGCAGCCTCTCGATATTCATTTGGGGTTTATCAATGTCTTCTGTTGCTGGCTGCCCTCTCAGGTCCGTTCCCCTTGTATATCTGCTTCCTCTTCATGCCATAGCTCTGCCCTCTGGCTTGGGGGGGCCTTGTTCCCAGTCATTTTCAGTAATAAAGTTTCTCGGCGAGGGTTAGTGTCTACTGATGGCCCTTGTGCATCATCTCCTTTCTCTCAGCTTGCAGATTTGCTGTGGAGTTGATGGCCCAAATCTGTGGCCCTCCTCTCCCAAGGCATGGGGAGGGTCGCCTTGTTCTCTTGGGTGGCATATCCAGAAATGGGGACTTGGTTCATCCATTTCCACTAAGGCCTTAGGTGCAGTTCTCTGATAGGTCTTTACCATAGTCATTTCTCTAGTCCAGTATGTTTTGTCTTTCCCGGTGTTCCTTCTCCTGCGTGCCACCCAGATGCATGGGCAGGGTCTTTATCTAGTCTCCTCCCATGTTCTATGTCACTATGTGGAATATCTGTGCTCTTCTGAGGACCAAGTGGAGTGAGAGTGAAGAAGCACAAGGGCATTCTGACCCCCCCACCCCCCACCCCACTATTTCTGGACTCTGGATCCAATCTTGGCGCTGGTCCAGTCTGGGTCTCCTGG
>PVHY01017398.1:0-12137 GCA_004024945.1 Uropsilus gracilis
CCACTTCAGGATCAAAGGAACTGAGCTGTAGTGAGAGGCCAGTGTGCGCAGAGTTGGCCCAACTCAGACTTGTCTGGTTCTAGAGCCCGTTTGAGTCTCGCTTCCATCCTGCTCCTGTCAATATTCCGGCTTATTATTTTCTAGCCTGAAAATAATGGTTTTACATTCACAACTGCCCTGACTTGTAAAGTCATCTTGGTTGTTTTAGGAACAATGAGATACACTATGTATAACATCCTTTGCTCAGAGAGGCTCATGCTGGGCGCCATCTGCAATGGGTTTGAAAAGAATCAGTCTCTGGTTATTGAGCTGCTGTCTGTTTGCCCTGCCCGGAGCCCGGAGCCCTGAACCTTGAGACCTGAGCCCTGAGCCCCGAGCTCTGAGCCCTGAGCCTTGAGCCCCGAATCCTGATCCCTGATCCCTGTCCCTTGAGTGCTGATCCCTGATCCCCAAGCCCTGATCCCTGATCCTCGAGCCCTGATCCCTGAACCCTGACTCTTGAGCGATGAGCCCTGAGCCCTGAGCTCTGAGCCTTGAGACCTAAGCCCTGAGCCCCGAGCCCCATTCCCTGAACCCTGAGCTCTGAGTCCTGATCCCTGTCCCTTGAGCGCTGATCCCTGATCCCCGAGCCCTGAGCTCTGAGCCTTGAGACCTGAGCCCCAAGCCCCAATCCCTGATCCCTGAGCCCTAAGCCCCAAGCCCCGAGCCCCAAGCCCCAAGCCCTGAGTCCCGCATCCAGCCATACTGGACCACTGGGCACTTGTCATATTCCCCACCATCTCAATGGCAGGGGCTGAATTTGAAATCTTCCATATTCTCTAGATTCTCATCAGTAGATGGGAAAGGGGCAAAAAGAGCAGCTTCCCCAGAAGCAGCGGGGAGGTGCCCCCAATTCTCTAGTGGGTCATCCCAAGTGCCAGCCACAGACATGGCCCATGAACACCCAGAACCCTCATGTTAGCCTCAGTTCAAGTGCTGCTATCTCTGCCTGTCACCCTGCACTTGAAATGGGCTTAAGGGCACCTCACCTCCAAGATGGCAAGGATGGAAATGAGGGCACGGCTGTTCCTTGTTGGTATAAATGAAACTACAGAGAAGCAACAATGAAACAAATTCATCTACAATCAGACTGCCTCGAAAGAACCATTGATGACACACATTTTGTGATACAGCAGTTCCTCAAATAATGTTCTTTTGTTCAATGCCGCTTTGTCATAACATTGACGAGAAAAACATCTCAAATAATGATGTTATGTGAGGGCCTCATTGCCACATGGTCATAGTTGCCTGGAACCTTTGCTTAGAGTCATTGATGCCTGGAATCCACCGATGATTTCCAGGGAGGACATGCGGTACAGTGTCCCTGAGTGGGGGTGGGGGGAGGTGTTTTCAAGCAAACCAACAAAAAAATGATATCCTACATGTTCTGTTTTCTTAACTGCTTTTTTCTTGGAATAGCCTGTTATGAGCCACTTGGGCGAGTTAATCAAACTCTCTGCCTCAGTTTCCTCATGAATAAAATGGGCATGCATGTTGTTAGAATTAAAGAAGTCATTGTAAAAGTTCAGGATTAGGGCTGGTACACAGGATACCCTCACTTAGTGTTAGTTATAATTAGTCATTGGTATCCATCACTCTTCATGCCTGCATAGTATTCAACAGATGAATTTGGTTCTCAGTCAGGCTATTTGCTTCAGGGGGATATCTGCAGGCATTTTGGGTTGTCAGGCTGGCATGGAAGGCATTACTGGCATGTGGTGGATAGAGGCCAGAGATGCTGCTACACATCCTGCCTGCACAGAACATCAACAGTGAGAGAAACCCCAATCTCGGAGATTCATGGTTCACTTCATCAGCTCCCCAATGTTGGATATGTACTTCAGATGGATCCTTCTTTCATTCTTTACATTTATTAATTTTTTAATAAAGGAGATTTTTCTTACTTTCTTGTTAGTTTGGGGCCAGTGCAGGATTTCTCAGGTGCGGTCCCTGGAGCTCTCCCACCACCACAGCACAGGCACCAAAACTGGTTCCAACACTGGGGAGCTGGTACTCACAGAGTAATAGTCACAGAGAACAGCAGTGACAATGGCATCCCCCCCTCTGGGTTTAGCTCTGCACATAGTGGTGCTCCTGACGTGCCCACTTCCTGGCCAGCCCGGGACCCTGCTCCATCATGGCTCAGAGCACCGTCGCTCACTGCCCCTCAGGTCAACGCCAGCCTGGCTCTCTCCCTCCAGGACTACCCCCACTGTCCTCAGCTTTTCCAGAATCGTGCCTGTGCCATCGCAGGCAGGGCTAATTTTTCCCCAGGAGTACTTGCTTTGTGGTGCAGTCTCCCTGGCAGAGGTCACCCAGGCTCCTGGGTTGCCCCTCTGCTCCCCTTTGCTGCACTTTAGAAACCCATCTTTTCTTGAGAAGCAGTTGGGGGTGGGGGGGGGCTGGTGGTTAAGTGCATGGGATCTGGTAGTCCATCCCTGGGCTCCACTCTTGGCCCAGGGATTTCCTAAGTACCTGAACTTGGCAAGACACGACCTACTCTCTCTCAGGAAAGGAACTGCTAATAGCTTCTCTTTAAGGGCAACTCGGTAGCACTTGGCACAAAACAGGTAACCAATAACCGTTAATATCACTTTATGGGCCACTCGGAAGTGAGCTGGAGCCAACCCACAGTGTGTTAAGAGGGAATTTATTTCCTCACAGTTTCCCTTGACGGCCCTCGGGAGGACAAAGTCACGTGAGGGTTCTCTGCCCTGCAAACCAGCGCTGTGTGGGGGGAGGCAACTGCCTTTTAAGACGTGTGACTGGAATCTCACAAGGCCCAGCAAGCACCCCTCTTCCCCTCACATCAGCAAGCCCTCTCCAGGTGTTGCGGGGGACCCTTCTCTGCTAGGCCCCCAGTTTCTGGGAGGATGAAGGAATCAGGAGTGGGTGGGTTAAGGCAGCCTATGTCACCCATGGGTGTCATAATTTAGCCCCAAAACTCCCACACTGGTGAGAGAATCTGGGCTTCAAGAACAGGAGCGTTTGGGGAGGGCCCGTCCCTTGACCTTGGTGTGTTCGTGGTAAGACAGAGAGAGCCCCGACCCACCTCTGCCCCAAGCCCAGTGCTCATCCCAGTCAGTTCCCTGTCAGATCCTCCCTGGAGCCTCACAACTTCCCTGCTCCGGAACAGGAAGTCCCTGTTGGCCTGCGCCCTCCAGTTCCTCAGCCTCTCCTTCCTCCCTCCCGGTCTCCCCTCCCCTCACTTCCTCTTAACCTCACACAAAGGTCCCAGCATTTCTCCCTTGTATTCACAACCAGGCCATATGGCCTATTGTTTCAGTATTCCCCAGACTTAGGACAATGCCAGGGAGCCCCAGGTGCTGCAAGGCGTGGGCCTGGAGACAGTGTCTCTGGAAGCAGGGCTTCCGGAAGAGACTCTTCTAAGACAGTGGTGGTTGTAACCCAGGGCCTTTGTGGTGCTGAGCAGTGTGCAACATCCCTAGCTCTGAGAAGATCACTGGGCTGAAGGTGGGGAAGTGCAAAGGGGCACATCCACGCGCCCCCCACTTCCCATCCCCACTCAAGCACTAGCCTGGTGTTAACTGGGAATCAGTTGAGGGCCCTCTGAATCCTGGGACAGGAACTCTGGCCCTCGAGCAGGTAATGAGTGCTGACTAAATCCAGCTGACCTGGAGGACTCACTTTGCCCATCCACTCGATGGGCTCTCCCTGGTGCCCCTCACATCACCTGGGGATATACCCACCCAGCACCCAGCATGGCGACACATGTGTACATTCGCACATTCCACAGATACCTCACTGCTCACGTAAGCTGGCCACCCCTCCCTGCACCCAACCGTACCCCAACATATGCACAAAAACAGCAGCATTCCCCATTGGACCCCACCCCCCCGACTGACAGAGCCATAGACAGTCACACACACATCAGCTCCTAGAGGCAACAATCCTTCTCCACTCACACCTCCCATGGCTTTCACTTCCACCCACAGTGTGCTCACTGAGCAGCTGCGCAGATGCCAAGATACCCCCAGCCCCCACCCTTCTTCACCCATGTACACTGACCCCTTGGGGACCCAGTTCTGACCCATACAAGCAACAGGCAACTCACGGCCCTCACGACTCCCATCAGACACACCCGATCACTCAGGCACATGTGAGTCAGCTCTGCACACACAGGCCACTCACATGTCTCCCTTTCTCGGTCCACAGGAGCAAGGGTGCCCTGGCTTCTGACACCAGGCAGGAGGAGGCAGCAGCAGCTGTTTTGGGCTCATTAAAGCATGGGAGGAAAAAACAGTCCAGTCAGGGCACCTTGAGAATGGATTTAAGCCAAAGTCTGAGGAAGCCAGAGAATGCGGGGGCTCCAACCTCTGAGAACTATTCTAGTCTGTGAGAGAACTGCTTCAGCCCAAGGGTGAAGAGAAACCTTCACTTCTGGCCTCTGAAGAAGGAAGGAGGGCCAGCAGCCACATCCAGGAGCCAACCTTGAGGAAGAGGAGCCAATTCAAACTTTGCAGAGACTGGGCCCTCTGGTCCTTCCTCAGACACTGCCTGATGGAAACACCAATGGCTCTGGGCCTGGTGTCTCTAGGAGCTGTCTGTTGGTGGTGCACTCCTCGCAACCACTCCTGAGCATTACTGTGTCCAGCGCTCCTGGTGACAGGTGATCGGCACTCTGGTAACCTGTCTGGTGGACTCTAACAGGATGAGGTAGCTGGCCCCTTGTGGCTGCATTAAGGTCTTCGTTTTCCCTTGTAAAATAAACCTCAGGGTTGTTGGAACCTGAGGTCTCCTGCAACTGTGTGCACACCATGGAAGAACCCAGAGACAGTGACCTGTATGGCGCACTGTCTCTCGATTCAGCGGTAGCCCTTGGTGTTTGTCTGTGTCTCCCTGCGTAGTTTTGGGGCCCTGTGTTCACCGGGTTTCACTTCCAGACAGTAGCTTGGGAGGCAGCCTCTGTCTCCCATGGAGGTGGGGGGATTCCAATCCTCAGCTTACTCCCCATCTCACCACCCCAGCGAGCTCCAGTGCACTCTAGAAACTTCCGGGCATGGGGTTACTGACTCATCCTGTTTGCCAGCATCCTGGGAACCCCAAGCGGTTGGTCAACATCTGGGGGAAACCATTTAGGTCCTGACTGGATAAACAGAACACCTAACCATGAGCAAATACCCCCCAGGAAGTCACCTTCCACGGCCACCCCTCCTTGGTCTGCAGGTCTCTAAAACAGAGTGTGGCTGGTGTCCTGTGTGGCCTGGGATCCCCACTGCTGCTGTGCTGGTTCTCAAGCACAGTCCCCTTCCTCTGTTCCCAGCCTGGAAGCAAGGCTGCTGTAGGGGCTTGCCAAGGCCGCCCCCAGCTGCTGTTGTCTGTGAATAGAGAATCCAGTGCAACTTCCAGCTGTGATGCCAGCTCTGCCAATCAGGCCGGGTAAGGGTTTTTCCAAGGCATTATTACTAAATCTAAAAACTGAGCTCCCATTCCTTTCCCAGCAGGAAAGTTTTGGGGCCTTGAATGGATCAAGGGAGTGGATGGGGCTGTCCAGGGACCTGAGCCACCAGCCTGATGATCCCAATGGTGAGTCAGGACATACCCAGTGAAATGGGGGATGAAAACAAACGACAAAGAACTTAAACTGAATTTACAAATGGGAGCAACTGAACCTTTAAATCCAGCCACTCATCAGGTTCATCCCAGCCCGTGCGAGCAGTAGCAAGACCGCATTAATCTTAAGAGTCAAAAACAGATTTATTCATTAAAAAGACAAAATAAACAAGTCACTGAGCGTACAATGAGTCCCTTTGATTATTTTACCACCTAGTTCAGTGTCTAGTCCAAAAAACGGCATGTGGGTCATCCTAAGCCATATGTGTCCTCAAAATGGCAGCTGTCCTACTTTCAAGCCAAATGAAGAAACCAAGATGGCATTGTCAATCCTCCTCCAAAAGGCACAGCTAAGACATTCTTTCAGCTTCAACTCTAAAGTGGCCTGAAACCAACAAGACTCACTTGATACAACAGCAGCAACCACTTCTAATATCTCACAATAAAAACAGCAACACAGCAAGTTCTCTTCAGGTCTCCAGACAATTCCCAAGCTACACAGTTTCAAAGTTAAAGCAAATTTTCAAGTACCACATTTCTAGTTCAGCTTACATAGATCACAAGTTTCTCTGGCATGCTTTCCCGGGCTCCTCACCAGTTTGGGCTGTGGATAGAAGCCCACAGTGTGGCTTCCTTCCCTGCCCTGCTGCTGTACATGGCAGGGGCAGCTCCCAAGCCTCCAGCCTCCCTGTTGCTACTCTGCTCTCTCCTACTCTCTCTCTCTCTCTCTCTCTCTCTCTTCCCTCCTTAAATCCCATCACTCTGCTCCTCTCAAGAGAAGGCTTGGCTTCCCTCTCCAAGTCTCCACCCAACAGTGCACAATAGCTGCTATCTTATGCAGCACTATCATGCTGGGGGCCAAATTGGGTCCCCCAATTTCACCACAGTACTCCTATCACCACGACTAGACACCCTGACCAATCACTGATGCCTGGGGTGAGATAGAGGCCCTGAAAACCTCAGCACTATTGACCCTAGGTGACCTCTCACATCTCAGCTGCTGCTTCTCTCAGCAGGAAGTCAATAAATACCCCTTTATGTGCTTCACTCTGTTGTCTCAGGTGAGTTTTTTCATCCTGTGACTCTAGACTATACCCTGATTCTTCCCTGCAACAGATGCTATCAGTCTTCCCAAGGTCAGGCCCAGTATGATTTATTCCTCAGGAATGGCAACCAGGGCATCAACCCTATTCACTAGTAAGCCCCCCCACCATCATGCCCCCAGATGCCGGCTCTCCTGTTCACCATTAGCCCTCAGTCGGAGCTAGTCTGTTTATCCTGACCCAGCCTGGGCTCCCAGGATGCTGCAGCCAGCTACATGGAGACCAGGGACCCACCACACACTGGCTCAGGCAGAAGGAGACTGGTTGGCTTTTATTGACTGACAAGTCAAGGTCTACTTGGCTTTGGATAAAGGTGGAAACTCAAAAGATAAGATCAAGAATCCATTCTTGCCAGGCATGGTGGTGAGCAACTTTAATCCCAGCCTTGGAAAGCTGAGGCTAAGAATCACTTGAGTCTTTGGGTTCGAGACTACCCCTGGCAACATACCGAGACCTAGTCTCAAAAAACAGCTGGGCGTGGTGGTGTGTGCCTGTAATTCCAGCCTTGGCAAGCTGAGGTAAAGGAATCTATCTACTCTGTCATTCTGTCTCTGTCTTGCACTCTCTCTCTCTCTCTCTCTCTCTCTCTCTCTCTCTCACACACACACACACACACACACACACAGAGCTGCTCTCCTGTGAAGACTCCATTTTTAGATCCTCCAAAGTCGGCTCAAGATGGTAGCACCCAGTTCCAGGCAGTCATCCTACAGCTGAATAATGTCCCCTAATGAAGTCTCTTCTTTCCTGACAGTTCCTGCCAAAGTCCTGGGGTCAATTCTGATTAGCCAAAACTACTTTTCACTCCCTTGGGTATCTAGAACACAGATAAGCTCTACAAAGCACTCCAAGTTGAGGGCTACAGGGGGTATCATATTGCCAAAGAAAATAAGGTCATTTTTATCAGAAGCAGGGGGAATAGATCAAAGATGAGCAACATTTACTACAAAACAACATTCACTACAGTGGTGGTTTTCTAACCCAGTAAGTGCACAGGTGTCTCGGGGATCTTATTAAAATGCAGGTTCTGGTTCTGTTGGTCTAGGGTGGGGCCAGAGAGTCTATATGTCTAGAAAGCTCCCAGTGCCAGCTGCTGCTGCTCGGCTGGGAACCACATCTTGACTGTGAGGGACACTGACGCATCTAACACTCAGCCCCAGTGGACTTAAGGTACAAGTGAGGGAGACTGAGAACCTGACAGAACAAGGACCCACTGTGGCCTCGCTGTGCCTCCTGGGTGTCTTGTCTCCATCACCAGGTGAGGCCCAGGGGATCACCCTTCTTCCTACTTTCTATTTTGCAGAGACAACAGAGGCTCAAGTATATTCTGTGTCTTTCCCAAGTTGTACTTGACAAGTAGTAGGGCTGGGGCAGAGGTTCCTGCCCGCCCTGAAGGACTGTGTCATCGCTCTCCCAAGTCACCACCCCCTGTGCTTCACCCCTCCCCCCACCACCTCCTGCTTTGACCAGGAAGGAGAGGACAATCTCAAGGACAGAGCCCTCAGAAGGCCCCTCCCCCTCTGAAGAAGGTGTCCTGGGGTTTCAGGACAAAGAGAAGGAGAAGTGGTCCCTTGTGTTATGGTCATGTTTACCCAGGACTGGAAATTCCCAGGTCACTGAGCAGAAAGCTGTGTCAGCTGAGGAGGTGATGAAGTTTTACAAACAGCACAGACCCAAGTGACCGCCTAACTGTGTAAATCAAAGTCACAAAGGACAAAGGTCATCTGGGCAGACATTTCCCCCCACCCTCCTACTCCTCCTCGGTTATTTTTAACTTCTCCCTTATCAGTGTTTTCTTCCTTCTCTCCAGTTCCTATCAGTAACAGATAGCATCTCACCCAGGGTGGGGCTGGTCACACCTGGGCTCCAAGAAAAGAAAAGTGGGTGTCTCCTGCCTCTAGGCCACCTCTCAGGAGCAGGCTGGGCTTGAAGAAGGAATCCCTGGAGGATGTCTGAGCTGGCCCAAGCAGAAGGTTCATATTTGGAGGAATACCATCCAATTAGGGAAGGAGCCACAGCAGAGGAGGGAGATCTCTGCTGTGTGTTAAATTGGGTGAAACCACCCCCCGTCCCCATTCATATATGGATGTCCTAACCCCCAGTATCTCAGAACTTGGCAGATAATATTAGTTAAGATGAGGTCACACTGCAGTAGGTGGGCCCCTGCTCCAGTAAGGCCAATATGAGAAGAGGGAAATTTGTTCATAGACAAGGACAGATACAGGGAACACTGTATGGAGATGGTGGCAGGGTGGGTGGCACAGCAGAAGCCAAAGAACCCCAAAATGACTAGCAAAATGACTAGCAGAAGGGAGAGGCTTGGCACAGATTCTCCTCACAGCCTCAGAAAGAATCAGGTGGGATTCATTTAAGAATCCCATCACCAGACCTGGGAGGTGATGCATTTCTCTCCAGGCCACCGAGCATTCTGGCTCTTTGTGATGGCGACCTAGGAAGTGAAGACGCGTCCCTAGAGGCTTTCCAGCCGAGGCTGATCACCGTGTGGCTGGACATTGCTCAGGGGAGTCATAGGCAGATATCGTTTTAAATGTTCCAACAACCACACTCAAAAAGTGAAAAGAAACCGAGGAAATAAAATTTGAGAATAATATTTTATTTCACACAATAAACCCCAAATATGTCAGCGTGCAATAGCGGCTCAGCAGAGGCATTCAGAGATGTCTTAATTCGTTTTTGTTTCACACTAACTCTCTGAAACTAGTCTGTTACCTTCCCCGAGTAGCAGCTGACTGGGGATTAGCCAGGTGCCCAGCTCACGGCCTGTCTGTGAGAGCTAGACTGCTCCGCCGGCTTCTCCATTGGCCTTTGCATCCAGGCCTATTTGATCACAGTCAGCCAATACACGTTTAGCGAGGACCTGTCCCCGGTCAGTCACAGGGCAGGCTGGTTCCAGAGCAGAGCCAGTTAACAGTGTGCAGGTCCATTCACACCGCACACCTCTCAGAGGGGTTCCTGAGGGGCCTCAGGACCCACAGTCCAGGCTAGAGTGGCTAGGCCTCAGGGTCCTCCCAGGGCTGTGGAGGCCTTGGAACTTTCCAGGACAAAGAAGTAAACAAACCGACAGTGGTGCTTTCCAGAAGTTTCACTCCAGGTATGGCAGAGTGGGGTGCCCTCATGCAGGGGTTCCAGGAAGTACAAGATGGGCCTTAGGTCTGTTAGGAGCCCAGAGGCGCCCTTGAGGTTAACTTTCCCTGCCCATCCCCCCCTGCCTGAGTGGCTTCTCACAAATTATTTATGGCTTGTTCCCACCCTGATAGAGGCCCAGCTGACTGGGAAGGCTGAATGAATCACCTGCACCTTCAGGAGAGGCTGATGCCAGCAGGAGTCACCTCTCACCAGCCCAGCTCAGTCCCCACCCCCAGCACACAAACACGTCCATGCTCAGGTGCAACATGCATGGGACCTTGCGGGAAAGGCATCCTGGGGCCGCAAGAGGCCTCTTCCAGTTCTCCACGAGCAGCAGCTCCCTTCCCCTGGTAGCCCTTCTACTCCCCCATCCTCCCTACAGATTACAGAGGGGCATTGTCCCCCCAACCAGTCATGATCTACACCAGTCCCCTCTTCCCTACCACCTCCTCTTTCATCCTTGAAGACCAAACACCAGGGCTCCAATTATTCTATGGCACTGATGAGCTGTGTGGTTTTTGTCAAATGACTTAACCTCTCTGAGGTCCTGATTCCTCAACCATAACATAAGGCTAATGATAACATCTACCCCATCGGGTTGTTTTGATGTTTAGATGAGGCGAAGGATAGCATATGCTTCAGTCTGTGTGTACTAGCACAGGGCCTGTGGCTCACTCACCACTCTGCCAGCATCAGGTGATGGATACCTTTCGCTGGTGGGCTGGCAGGAGCTTTAACCTGCTCCCAGAACACACAGAGTAATCTGTGCAAAGATTAGAGCCATAAGGTCAGCTTACCTTCTTTTGGAGGGTTTTGCAGCTATGACTTTCTGTTGAGGAATTTGTACCGATATAAGGCAGCTCATTCATTCCATAAACATGCTCTGAGCCACTGTTGAGGAGGTGACGTGTTCTTGGCGGCCCCAAGAGTAGCACTGGGGGATGCGGATGGAGGCTGCTCCTGGAAGCTGCCCAGCCCCATGTGATGAAAGTTCCCTTCATACTTTGCCAAGGTGATGGCAGTTTCTCTGTCAGGGTCCCTGTGTACTAGGCTTAGCATGGCTTGGAGTTAATGGCCTAGGAGGTGGGGCCGCCTAGGAATTTGGAGTTTGGGTCCCAACTTTGGCTCTTCTAACTCTGACCGTGGGGGAGTTAATTAATCTCCCCGAGTCTCGATTTCCTCCTCTATTAAGTGGGCATAACGGTACCTAGCGTGTGATGTCACAGGCCTGCTCTGGATTCATGTATGTGAAAGCCTCTTAATAACTGTGTTTTCCCTCCCTCCTTCCTTCCTTCCTTCATTTCTTCAACCCTCCTTTCAAACAACCAACGTTTTTATTTATCTTACCTATTTATTGCCTACTGTCTTCGGTTCCTGTGGGAGGACCTAGTAGCAGAGGGGAACCCAGCTAGGTCCAGGGAGATGAGGGCTTCCAGGACTCGACAGTGAATAGCCTCAGTCCATCTTCAGCCCCCAGAGGTCAATGCTGGCACCAGCAGCAAGGAGACATCGGGTAAACCACCGGGAAGGGTTGACCCTTCCTCACCCAATGCAGGTGGCAGGTGACCCGCTGGACCCAAATCTGGTCTAGGTGAGAAGAGCAGATGTTCAGGGTGACCTTCCCCCTTGAGGGACCCCAGCCAGACCCCCAGCCCTCCCAGCTGGACTCCTGGCCCTCTGTTTTCCTGTTCTTCAGCAGGAAATGAGCTTTGAGTGAATTGCATGGACTCCAAATGACAGACCCCCCACTTGGAGCAGGAAGTGAGGGCAAGGGGAGGGCTCACCGTATCTGCCTCCTCTCAGGAATGTGATGTTCTCACACATCATCTCTCTCCCACAGAAGTCTCCTTGGTTCTCTCTGGAAAGAATTGGAATGTATGGCCACTCCTAGCTGAAAGAAAGACCAGAAGAGGGGGTTAGGATAATCATGACTGGCCTTGACTGAGGGCTGACAGCATCTGTGAAGAGCTGGATGGTGAATAATGCAGGCTTTGTGGTCACATAGCTTTGTCCCAGGATTCTCCCCTTGTGGTTTGAAGCCATCCAGACAATACACAAACACATGGGCATGGCTGTGTACTAATGGAACTTCAGTGACGGTCACTTGAATCTCACATAACCTTTGTGCGCCACAAGCTATATTTTTCTCTAGATTTTTTTCAACAGCTAAACAACAGTTTAAACCAAGTTTAGGTTGTGAGCCATCTCAAAAAAACAGGGGCAGTCAGATTTGATCCTCAGCCCATCTTTGATTTAGACCCATCATAAGCTGTT
>PVHY01017398.1:12237-31618 GCA_004024945.1 Uropsilus gracilis
TGTGTGATGTATATGCATATTTGGGGTGCTGTGGTTGAGTATATATGTGTGTTTATGGTGCAGTGTGTGATGTATATGTATATTTGGGGTGCTGTGGTTGAGTATATATGTGTGTTTATGGTGCAGTGTGTGATGTATATGCATATTTGGGGTGCTGTGGTTGAGTATATATGTGTGTTTATGGTGCAGTGTGTGATGTATATGCATATTTGGGGTGCTGTGGTTGAGTATATATGTGTGTTTATGGTACAGTGTGTGATGTATATGTATATTTGGGGTGCTGTGGTTGCTGTATGTGGCATGAGGAGTATGTGTGTGCGGTGGGGTATGTGGTATATATGTGTATATATGGGGTGTTAAGTGTGTGGTGCTATGTGTGACACGAGGG
Organism: Uropsilus gracilis; assembly: GCA_004024945.1. NCBI lineage: Eukaryota > Metazoa > Chordata > Mammalia > Eulipotyphla > Talpidae > Uropsilus > Uropsilus gracilis. The sequence continues at coordinate 12,626 of PVHY01017398.1, forward strand.
ATATATGTGTGGTATGTGTTAAGAGTGTGGTATATGTGGTGTGTATTGTGTATATGTTATGTGGTTTATGTGGTATGCCTATGTGTGTGGTATATGGGGCATGTGTGTGAGCATGTGTGGCATGTAGTGTGTGTTGTGTAATGTGGTTCATGTGGCATGTGTGTTTACAATGTACGTGGTGTCTGTGCGGTACATGTGTGTGGTGTGTATATGGTATGTACATGTATTGTGTGTATTCACTGAGAGGTGCTCTCCAGGGGGGCACATTACTTGAGCCACTACACATCACCACAGGTCCTACTTGTCTCTACACAGGGGAAATAGCAGAAGCGGAGCTCCAACCACACAAACTGGAGATCCTACCCTCCTAGCTGCCATGCTACAGGCCCTACTCAGCAGCCTCACTGCAAAGGCAAGCAGGTGGCTTGCAGAGGCATGTAAGGGTGTCAACACTGTGACCAAGATGGCTCTGCAGGGGCGCACAACCCCACACCCCTGAGCTTCTCTGTAGGCTCTGTCAGATGAGAGCTCCTGAGAGGGGGACTAAGGGAGGAAGAGCAGCTCCCTCCTCGCTCCCCACCTGAGTGCACCTCCCTGGGGTGGGAACTGAGATGAGGGCTTCCCACTTCCCTCCGACCCTAGAGCAGGATTTCCTTTTCCTCCTGATACTGACAGACCGGAAATTGAGTCTTATTCTCATGGCAAGAGAGTCCTCCCCCCTCCCCCAACTCCCTTCTTTCTCCAGCATTTCCCTTCCTGCCCACCCCAGGATGAAGGCGATTCAGGGAGGTATCAATAGTGGAGGAGCCTAAGAGAATGTGAAAATGCAGGTGTCATTCTTTCCACCACTGAAGAATTTTTCTTTAGCTTCTATCATGTGATTTAATTTTTAAAAATCCATCCAGTCCCAACTGAGCATGTGCTAGGTCCTCTTCAGAAGGTTGAACTTTCTTTGACTCTTGTGATCCTCTCATCAACCCTGTGGAGAAGGTGTCATTTGACCCGTTTCACAGAGGTGGAAACGGAGACCAGAGAGTTATGAAAGCGATGCAGAGCCAGGGTGGAACCCAGGCCCCACTGGCATCCAAGTCCCTTCTCTCTGCTGCTTCCACCTTGGGGGGGGGGTAGAGGTGAGGGGGGTGGCCCTGGAAGGAAGGGGGCCATACAGGGGAGTTTGGGGCTCACAAGCTGCAGCCAGAGACAAGTTTAAATCCCGGATGAGGCTATAGACCCGTTGCTTCCTTGTGCAACTCATCAAACGTCTCTGAATGCCAGTTCCCCTCCTGTCAGGAAGATCTGTTCTCTCGTCCTCTAGCGTGTGGTTCATCCTCAGGGAACCACCATTCCACATCTCCCCATTCCTGCGTTTCTCCCAGCATTGACCCCACTACTGCAGGAGGGAGCTTGTGCCCCAGTGCCAAGCAATCCCTGCTCTCCTGACCTTAATGTTGACCTCAGGGATAAATCCATGTAACTGAATCCAGCTAATGAACGTGAGGCTTGGGATTTTTGCTGGACCCACTAAAACAAAAGGCTCTATTTCCTGGGACTCTGGAGCTGCCAGTGGTCATGGAGTCACTGCACAGGAAGACCCTGCCTTGGAGCCAAAAAAGAAAGATAGAATTCGCCAGCCAGCTCTGAGCTGGTCTAACATGACACCGTGTCTTTGGCCAAATGATTTTGCCAGTAGTTTGTTAGAATGTTCAGTCTGAATTGTCACAGACTGTTACTTTTCCAAGTGAAATAAAAACTATTTTCCTTAAATAAACAAACAAACAAATAAATAAAGGGCGGAACTAAGAGACCCTCAGGAGTTGGCCTGAGTCCCTGGCTTGCACCATGCAGGAGATGTTCTCCTCTTGTCTTAGTGATGGAAGCCGACAAGGGTCATTCCCTGTCAGGTCTGAGATGTTCCGCTGACGTTTTCCATCCTTAGATAACGCCCCCAGGGGACCGGGGTTTGTGTCTGTTTCCCTAGGCTTGGACAGAGCCTGGCCTCAGTCAATATGTGTTCAAGTAGATCCAAAGAGCTGTTATCATGACACCCCATCCCCTGGGTTGTTGTGAGGATAAAGTGGACGTATGAGTATCCAAGCTTTGCCATACTGCCTGGCATGGTGATCCTTGACAGCTCTGGCTCTGAGTCAAAACCTCTGCCCTCCAGCAGCTTCTAGTCTGGAGAGCAGTCCTCCAAATTGTCTCTAGAAGTGGGAGGGTAAGAAGCAAGATGAGAAGGGGAAGCTGCAGTGTTCAGAGCTGTGGGGAAGCAATCAACCCTGCAGCCTTGGCCCCTGCCCTCCATGGCTGTGCTTAGCCCCTGGCAGCCCACATGGCAACCCACTAAGCTTCCATCCTTAGATACCAGCCACACCTGCCTTTGCCCACCCCCTGCAGACACTAAAGCCAGTTTTGGCTGGTATCTGCTATGTCACATGCTCCCTACCACAGCCGATGGCCCTTCCCTTTGTTGTCCTTGCCTTCCTGGTCTTCCTCCTCCCTGTGTGCTCTCCTTAAATGCCAGCACATCCTCTTGGCTTAGACCAAAAGCCTTGCTGCAAATCTGTCCAGTTTCCACCTTACTCCTGGTAAGCACTCCACGTGCCTTAACCAACATATTTAACCACATAAAATGCTGACAACCCTTCAAAGGCCATGGATTGGGGAGCCAGATCTGAATCTGGCTTTGCCCACTCTCCATGCCATCAGCTCTAGGACTAGGTAAGATGCCATGCTCAGGTCTGCATAAGTACCTGGATGTCTCACCAGCCTTCCCCCTCCCCCAACCCATGCCCCTCCCATTGGGAGTGTGCACCACTGGGGACCAGGAAGGCCAAGGCTGTCAGGGCTCTTGTATCCTGAAGTGCCCTCTCCATTACCCACATCATGGGCCTTGCTTTTCCTCTAAGATTCAGCTCAGTGTCCCCTACTCTGATGCCAGCCTCCCCTGATCCCTTCTGACGCAGCTTGGTCACCCTCAGCTCATACCTATGAAACCAAGTTCTCTCTCTCCGAACTGTAGCCCCATGAAAAAAACAACCAAGTTTTAATTGATCCTTCTTCCTGCAGCACATAAAGTGATTGATGCACAGCACTGGCATAGCTGCTGAGTCTGGCTGAGATGTCCTGGTTATGAAGCACAGACAGCTTTAATCAAAGTGACAACTGGGCTGGGCCCAGTGGCGCATGCCTGTAAGCAGCAGCCTAGGAAGCCACAGCCGGGGCCAGGGATCACAGTTCGAGTCCCACTGGGGGCACGTAGCAAGACCTAGTTCCAAAAAAATATAGCTGGGAGTGGTGGCACGCGCCTGTAATCCCAGCTACCTGGGAAGCTAAGGCTGGGGATTGCTTGAGGCTGTGGTACCCCGGGCAACGTGAGCCTGTAGTTCCACAGGCAAAAGCAGTGAGACCTCGTCTCAAAAAAAATTAAATAAATAATACTAAAAAAAAAAACAAAATAAAAAACAAAGAGACCACTGTCCACCAGATGCATCTCACCTGACAAGAGGGCCGTGGGCAGGCTAGTCCACAGTTGATCAGTCAGGACTCTCTAGAGCCACTGAAGACCCAGCTTGTTTCTGCTCTACCATCTTCAGGTGTGGACTGCAATCTCAGACAGCTGCCCTTGCGCCAGCCCTCGCACCCTCACTCTGAGACGCAGCAGAGCCTTGAGGAACCTTGAAGAAAAAGTAGTTATTTCATGTGTGTCTCCTTGTGAGAAAAGTAAGTAGCTTTTCCCAAAATGCGCCCCTTGATCTTCTCACAACTCACTGGCCAGGATGGCATCCCATATGCCCACTTGCCCCAGAATCCTGCCCCAGACTCCGACCAGGCAAATGTGATGGCCCAAATGACTGGAGATTCGGGCATCTAGCCATGGGGCTAGGGACAATTGTCCACACTCACTTAGGGCATGGGGGACAGCAGTGTCTGCTCTCAGCTGGCAGGTCGAAAATGCCCAATGAAGATTAGCGATTGGCTTTGGGTTTGGTCAGACATGGAACAGAAAAAGAGCGATGGGCTGAGTGAACTGACAAACCGATTTGACTCGCCGTTGAGGATTTAAGCACCAAAAGTCTTGGATTAGGTGCTACTTCCATTTGTGGTGCTTGGATGAGACGCTCTTCAATCCAGGCATGGGCCTCTCCAGGGGCCACGTGTTAGACTTCCCTCACCTTGACCTTGTCGATTGCAGAGCTGGGTGGCCTGTGGGCTCACCAACACAAACCCTCTAGCTGGAGAGCCAACACATGCCTTTCCCCCACCTGCTGCAGCACCCCCCAAAGTGACCCTCTTCCCCCATTCTCTGTCACTTACAATCTGGGTAATTAAATGGAACACCTCCAGGGTGATTAAAAATTAATTCAATATTCAACAGGCCCAGAAATGAAATGCAGCGGGAAAACGCTCAGAGTGCCTGGCTAGATGTAATTAGAAAATCATCCTGCTGGCGAAGCAGTGCAGCTCAGGTACTGCTGCAGCCGCAGGGGTGTCAGTGGGGAAGGTGACAGCCCAGCTTACAAGGTAACAAACCTCCTCCCAAGCCTCTAATTACTGACTCTTACTCAACTGTTCCTGACAGCTGCTTTGCACAAGCTGTTGGCTTACAGTAAGGGTCGTTCTTCCAGGCTGGGGAGGGCTCTGAGGTACTGCCCCTGCTCACGGCTGTTGGAATCTCTGCTCCACTGTCCAGGTAGCCCCCCACACACACCTGATGACAGCCACACCTCTCAGTCAAATCCACAGCAGGTCCTATCCTGGCCCCTTCCACATCCTGGTACTACTGTCCAGACTTGCCGTCACCTCTACCCCTGATGCCCCAAGCCAGTCGACTTTGGCCCACACCCTTCCCTTTGCCTCCAGCTACTGCCTTCCCAGGCCACTCTCTTCTGCAGGCAGGCTGCCCTCTGGGAGGCCTTAGCATCCCTGTCTCCCAGGCAACAGTCCCGTGGCTCGGATGCTATTCTAGGATGCCACAAAAGGGCACTTCCTATGTCCATCTTGGGAACCACCAGGGGCCTTCACACCTCCTGGACCATGCAACTTTCCCATCTGGTAGTTCTGAGTGCTGTGGGCAACCTGGTGCTCGGGAGCCTGTGCAGTATCTGTATCTGCTCAGGCTGGTCCTTGTCTCTTACTGTGAATCATTTAACTATACAAGATGCAGGGGAAAGTGCTGCCTCCTCCCTTGGTCTCCTGGAAGGACTAGGACAGAGCTCCCCAGTATGGCAAGTCCCTAGTCACATGTGGTCATTCAATTTAATTCAATCAAAATTAAAAAAACGTCAAAATTCCATTTCTCAGCTATATGCGTAGCTAGCGGCAGCCATATGGATGGTGCAGGTAGAACATCCTGGCACCACAGAGAGTCCTACTGGATGGCTCTTAGGACACAGACTTGAAGAGCAGAAACCATAGAGTCAGACACGCTGCCATTCATTCCATGACCCTGGACAAGTCACTTTGCTTCCTGAAGCCTCCCTCCACTTCTCCGTATGTATCAGCACCATCCTGGGGAGTCCCGAAGTCCAAACAAGAATCCGGGCAAACGCAGATCCTGTGTTTGATGATAGGAAGCGCCGACGAACAGAAGTTGTGAGTTCCGGAGCCAGGGGAGCAGCTTGGTGAGGCAGAAGGACTTAGGATAAAGGAGACTGAGTTCTAGCCTGTCTCCATCACTGCCTGGAGGCCATCTGCAAAGGCTGCGACCCACACAACCCACTTAAAAGTCAGGAAAAAGAAAAGTGAAATGGAAAACTCCAGCACAGGTTTTTCTCTGGAGCCTGGGACCTAGCATCCAAGTGTCTGCTGAACGCCCCGTTGAGGTCACTTATAGGCCTGTGGAGGGAAACGTCCCAGGCGCAAGGAGCATCTTCCACCACCACCACCTGCTCCTCTTATGCTTCCAAGCTCAGGAGAAGGCCTGGTTTCCGGAAAGCCTGGCAATATATCCTCGCTGTCTCCCTAATTTATAATCCTCTAATGCAGGGTTATAAAATTATGCCTGTTTCAGAGACACCAACTTGGCTAGTGGGAGGTTGAGTCTGCTCCAAAACGCATGTTCAGAAGCTGTGTGCCATGCTGCCCTCCCCACAGGTGGCCCTCTGTCTAAGCAAATGGTGGCGTCACGTTCCTGACGCATGTCCCTCATCTTCGTGTTCACCATTGTGTCCCTGGAGCCTGGCATGGACGAGCACCTCCCCGAGGATTTGGTTGAATGACTGTATCATATCAATCTTGGAAGCAATTTATTCCAAGTACTGTTAGGAATATGTCATTGAAGAGAGTTGGGAACATCTTGACTCTAAACAAGGCGACCTGGGGGAAGTCAGAGGGGCAGCATGGGAGTTATTGTAACTCAGAAAGCACAGCAGCCTAAACAGTTACACACTGTCTGTTATGAAAGAGCAGGACAGGGAGGACATGGGGATGAACCCATCGGCAAGGTATCCAGGGAAGAAATTGAAAGAAAAGTGTGGCACTTTGCCCCAAGAAAGGAAAGTAGGCTCAGAAACCATCACCCCACCCTGAAAAAATGGACTTACCGGACTTGTGGACATATAGGCTGCTACTAGTATCAGGGATCCTGGTTCAGAGCTTGGCCTTCAGAGTGTGGTTAATGTCATCCCAGTTGAAGGTGACAGTCACCTCCTTCAACAAAAGTAGTTTCTGCTTCTGGGAAACTGAGAAGCAGACCCTGATCCCTAAACTCAGAAGGTGGTATCCACTACCCAACCCCAGCCAACCTCACTATTATATTAAATAAGAAGAGGATCCTGGGCCAGGCGTGGTGGTGCATGCCTGTAAGCGGCAGCCTAGGAAGCCACGGCTGGGACCAGGGATCACGGTTTGAATCCCACCAGTGGCACATAGTGAGACATAGTTCCAAAACAATATAGCTGAGCATGGTGGCACATGCCTGTAATCCCAGCTACCTGGGAAGCTGAGGCTGGGGATTGCTTGAGTCTGTGGTACCCCGGGCAATGTGAGCCTGTGGTTCCACGGGCAAAAATGGTAAGACCTAGTCTCAAAAAAAAAAGAAAAAAAAAAAGTATGCGCAGGCATAGAGGAGTGAAGTAGTCTGTTCAAGGTCACATAGCTAGGAAGCAGCTGCAGCAGGATACCACACTCCAGGCCTGTTCCCTTAAATACCTTATCCTAGATAAGTCTCTCAATACATGAATTCCCTGGAATGAAACTACCAGAAAGAGTGGGGGGGGGCAGGGAGAATAGAAATCAGAGGTTTCTAGGGGGTTGTTGGAAGGGAGGAATGAATAGGCAGAGCACAAAGGATTTTAGGGCAGCACAAATACTGTAGGAAACAGTAACGTCATTAATAATGATCCTTTGGAGGTGGCTATAACTGTAATGATACGTGACATAAGACATTTGTCAAAACTCATAGCAGGTGCAACACCAAGAGTGAGCCCTAAAGTGAACTATGGACTTTGTGTTTTTATGATGTGTTGATGTAGCTGCGTGAATTGCAGCTAGTACGTCACCCTGGTGTGGAATGTTGATAGTGACAGAGGTCTATGTTTGAGGGAGCATCTGGGGATTCCCAGGGAATGCATGGGAATTCTCTGGAGAGAATTCCTGCCCAGTTTTGCTGTCAACCCAAAACTGCTCTTGTTTTCCCTTCTTTTCCTCCAGTATATATATATATATATATATATATATATATATATATATATGCAAGAAGACACCCTTCCATCAGTTCCAGATCCACCATGTGCCTGATATGATCCAAACAGACATGATGCCCATGTCCTGTCTCTCAACACCCACCAAGCCAGCAACTGGACCCTGGCACCTTACAGAGAGAGAAAGAGAGAAAGCTGGGACTGATGGATGGGTGGCTCCCTGCCAGGGTGTCTCCTGAATGTGCTGCCAAGGCTGTTCACTGATTACGGAAGAGACTGCAGCTCTCTTAGTGTTCCGGGTTTGCTTCAGGGGTCACTCACTCCTGAGAGCTCAGACAAGAGTCTGTTTCTTCAACCTTCCCAGTGGATTCTGCACACCCTGGGGAAGCCAGTCACAAATTTCCCTCTTTTAAAAATAACTAATGTTTGTCTTCCCAGTTGAACCCCAGCTGATACAACTTGCAGTGGGTAAAAGCACTGAGCCCAAAGCAAGCAGCTGGTACCCATTCTTTTCTGGTTGTCCTACTAAAAACTCACGGTCATCAGAGGGTTCTTGCCCTCAAGGAATATGCCACCCAGCAGAGATGCCCACCATTGGGATCACAGGAATTCAGAGAAAAGAGAAGGCATCAGCAACTTGTAGAATCTAATCTGCTGTTTTGCCACCAACATCCACTCTTTTGTGTCCAGATAAACATACCTTGGTTTCCTCCAGAGGACAGGACAGAAGACTTAGGTCAAAGCTGCTCTCTGCAACCTGGCCCCCTGGACATAGTGACCTCTGATTGGGGTTGATATCCATCCCAACTAGAGAGAAAGGATCTCAATTCCAAGACTAAGTCTAAACTGCAAAGCCACGAGGACACACTTTTCCACTATGTCTGGAACTGGTAAGGATGGAAGAGCTGGAACTGTGATGTCTTTTTGCTATCAGTAGGAGCCTGAAATGTCAGCCTCTGTAAAAGAAGGCAGCGCCAAGAGATAGAGAGCAGAACTGGGTTCTTAAATCATATGAGCTTGATGCTGCACCTCCCCCCCCTCCTATCCCCAGGTCGCAGAGATGAAGACAATGGCACCTGGTGCATCCTAGGTTCTGAACACAAGACTGCTGAACAAATAGGCTGAATGTGTCCGCTGGAGAAGAGAATGGACTAGGGGAGTCCCGAGGAAGAAGGGTGCAGAGGAGGTAGGTATCTGTGAAACTGCAGGAGCTTTGCACATCTTCTCTCCCATCAGCACAACAATGGCTGTAGGCATTGTCCTCCTGTTTCCAAATAAAGGAGCTGAAGTAAACAAACAAACAAATAAATGAACTGAGGCTCAGGGATGTGAAGTGACTTGTCCACAGTCACACATCTGACAGGCACCTGATTAGACACCAGGACCAATAGGCTATAAATCCACATTCTCCCCAGTAAGACTCAACGGCCCTTAGGGCTGGTCAAACACAAAGGCCTTCATCCTGTAAGCTAGAGCCAGCTGCTGACTAGGGAAAATAGGGAAAGTGGTATTTCCATTCAGTAGTAGTGGACTGATGGGCTGAATGAAAAACCAAGTGTAATAGAGATGACTTTTCAACCTGCCAGTCCAGGGTAAGGGAGAAGGAGGACAAATTGGGTTCAGGGTACCCGGTGCTCTGATGCAGAGAACCCTGCTGTTTGGTGGAGAGATAGGAAAGAAGTGTGAACAGGGGCCTAGAACATTCTCCTGTGCTGAAGATCTGCAACCTGCTGTGGGTCTGTGGAAGAGGCTGCTTGCTTGTGGAGGGAATGGGTGTTTGTGTTGTTTGTGCCTGTTTTTCCTTCTCCCTCTAGCCTTCCCCTTCCCCTCTCAGTAACTGGTAGAACCTGCAAGGCTGATGCCTGCCTTGGACCCCTTCTTCTGACTCAGGGGCAGGGAAGGGGAGTGTCCCTGGAAGCCTACCACAGCCCTGGCTGCCAGCTTCACCCCCAGGGCATCCTTGTACACCAGCTTTCCTGGGTACATTGGGGCTTGTTCTTTCTTATGCCTCTTGTGATGACGGGAATGCCTCTGGGCACAAATGTCCTGCTCCCTCAAGCCTCAGTGATCAGAGTAAGGAGGTAAAGAGGTTCTGACCATTAGGCAACACTTTAGCCTTTCCCCACTCATCCACCTTCCCTAGCTCACCTGATCACCACATCTGCTCTGAAGGTGAATGGCATCCCTTTCATTTTCATAGAGGAGTAAACTAGGACAAGAAAGAGAAAGGAACTTGCCCAAGGCCGTGTGGCTAACAGGTGGTCTGGCAATGACCAGAATCTAAATCTTTTGTCTCCTGGACTGAAGTCCTTCTCTTAGTGGCCCAGTGTACCCAAGCTGATACAAGGTAGTGACACAATTAAAAACTGTATTGGCACCAAAATACCCTCTGGGTGGAGTATGAGAGAAAGACCCCCATGAAAGAAAATGGCAAGCAGGAAAAAAGTGTATATAAAAAGGGAGAAGTGTCGGCCATGGTGGCATGCAGTTTTAATCCCAGCTTAGGACAGAGCTGAGACTGGGAATCACTTGAGTTTGTAGGTCTGAGACCCACCCGGGGCAACATAGTGAGACCTAGTCTCAAAAAATAGCTGGGCATGGTGATGCGCACCTGTAATCCCAGCTACCAGGGAGGCTGAAGCTGGGGAATTGCTTGAGTCTGGGGTACCCCAGGCAACATGTGTCTGTGGTTCCCTAGGCAACATAGTGAGACCTAGCCTCAAAAAAAAAAGAAAAGAAAAGAAAGGAGGAGCAAGGAGAAAAATGAGAGATGAGAATGGCGGACTGATAGAACAGGTTTATGTGGCCTGGCCAGGGGAAGCCCCGTGGAAGAGAGAGCTGGTGGTGGCAAGAAGCTATGGTGAGAGAATGGCTGGTAGAGCCATAGCTGGTGTGGAGTCAGATGCCAGAACATCAGGCTGGGGGTTACCAGGGGCTGCTGAGGGCAGGCCTGGTGGATTTGGCCAGATGCTGCCAAAGCAGGCCTGGTAAGGAAGTGTGTGGAGCCACAGCAAGGCGGCAGATTTGGAAAGCTGATTTGGGATCAGCACCTTATGGAAGAAGTTTGAAGAGCCTTGAAGAAGTGAAGCAGCTCAGAACACAGGAGAAGAAGCAAAGAGAAATCACTGGAGGAAGACTGGAATTTGCAGAGTGCCTGTCTCAGTTTTGGAGGGGCAAAAGGGCACCATCTTGGACATGTGTCTTTGGGACCTTTGGGACTGAAAATGATGACTGAGGTAAGATAACTGGCCTCTTGTGACTTTAAGGACTTTTGTTTTTTCTGGTTAATTTCCCTTGTTAATAAAACCCTGTTGTTAAACTGCTTTGTGACTTTGGCAACTGCTGTGTACTCAGATGATGAGGACTTGTGGCTTGTTGGTTAGAGGCCTTCTGCCCCCTTTTGCACCCTGATTTCAAAGCTAGGGTGCTCTCTCCAACAGGGACCTCAGTGGACTCACACCCCAGCATCTCTAGAAGTTCCTTAGGTGCCCAGAGCATCTGGCCCACCTCCCTGAGGAGGTCTGCTATGTGCTGGACAGTTGAGACAGGGCCAACACCTCTTTCACTGCTGCAGGCCACTCCAGGAGGTCACTGCTTCTCCTCTCAGGCTGTGGCCATTGGCTCTGACCCAAGCAATAGGTCCTCAGTCCTCAGTCAGCAAGACGTTCTGTTCTCGGAGCCCACATGGGCAGAGACCTCCTCTCTCCCACCTGTGTCTCAGCTTGTGGCCCAAATCCCAAAGGAGGCTTCAAGCTTCCCCACAGCCCATGCTTTCAAGAACATCAATGTTTCTGCCCAGTTCACTTGCTCACATGCAATAACAGCCTCAACTCAGTCTCCATAATTCCAGTGAAACTGCCTGCATCACTGTGACCAACTCCCTGTCCCACACTCAGACCCAGGGCTTACCGTTAACCCCTCCCCAGTACTATAACCCCTTCCCCTGGCCCATTGTTGGTTAAGAGATGGGTCCATTACCAAAGCCAGACCAATCAGGTCCATGAAACTTGAACCCCCAGAGATGTGGTCTGGTTCTTTCCCTGGCAGGCAGGCAGGCAGGCAGGAGGCTTGGTGCTTCTGTAGCCATTTTGCCCCCATGGGATGTAACCTCCTTGTGATAGAGCTGTTACCTGGAGAAGAGCTGACCAAAGTCAACAAGGAGACCAGGTCTTGGTAACATTTGTTTAGAGGTCCTGAGTAAGCTTTGTCTGAGGTCAACCACACCCCCTTGGACTTTCATTCCAAGGTCAGGACATTCTGGTTTGGCATTAAGCCAAAAAAGAGTTTTTTTTTTTTTTTCACTTGCAGCCAGAATTCTAACCATACAGAATGTCACTTGGGGCCCGTATGGCTCTCCCTGTCCCACTCTACTGTCACCACATTTCCTAGTCAGTGGCCTACCAACCCCCATGCAAATTAACTCATGCAAATAGATAGTCTGCGCCAGCTACCTACCATATAGAACTGCTTGTGCTTTATAGAAAAGGTCTGGTGCAGCTTAGGGATGGGTGGGGAGTAGGGAGCATGGCCAACACAGGCCCTGTTTGGGTGGACTCAGAAGCCCTGGTCAGCTGTCTCCTGCAGGGTGGTGCCCCCAGCCCATCTTAGCCCTGGACTTGGGACAGGTTTCCTGACTGACGTGGCCTGTGGGCCTATGATTGCTTTCAGTTGAAAGGATGGGTCAGAAGAAAGATGAGAATTGAATGTTGTTTTTTTGTGTGTGCTTTTTTAACTGGCACCTTCCCAGATGATTTATCTCTACACTGAGAGGCCTCAGAGAACCCTGGTTTCTCACTGTACTCTCTGGCCTGGCTTCTTTTCAGCCACACCTCCACCCCCAAACAAGTCCTTTCCTTCTTCCAGCAGGAGTGCCAGGGTGAGTCAGTGCCTCATTCTCTTCATTCTTTCCTCACTGGTCAGGCCTCACCCCTTCCCTCTGGCCACCTCTCCTCTGGGCAGCCATTGTATCAGGTGTGGAGCAGCTGTGCTCACAGAGCCGCTTGGCAGGTCTGCAGGTCATTGGTGCATGAAAGGGAGGTGGGCAGGGCCGGCCCCTCAGCTCTGGGGTCTCCTGAGAAGGCTGAGGCCTCAGAGGTGGCCCCAGTGATAGCCCAAAGGAGGATTTTCCCTGGGTCTCTCCCTGGAGGCCCTGTCTTCCTCCATGGTGTCAAGCCTATTTCCACATCTGTCCCAAAGAAGAGGAATAAAAACTCTGTTAGCAAATGCTTGCTGTGCCTCAGACCCTGCCGTGAGCGCTGAGATCTCACATCAGTCCTCCAGGTGGACTGCACTGACCACACCTCAGAGTCAAAGAAGGGAGGCTCCGGGTGTCAGCTCACACCTGTGCTGCCACCCTCTCACCTCTGCCTGCGGAGACCCGGCGCTGCCGCCTCACAGGGGCTACAGTTCTCCTGGGCCAGTCTGATCTTCTCTGTCTCAGCTCCAGTGAGCTTCCTACAGCCTGAAGCTGGCAGGCACTTGGCCAAGAGCAGAGCCTTTGTACACATTGCGTCAGGAGCAACCCTCGTAGCCTCCTGCCTTATTTGGAAGAAGAATAGGAAACCAGACGTCATATGTGCACCAACACACCTCTCCTCAGGGCCCAGACCACCACAGGAGCTGTCATCAGAGTGTGGGGAATCCATGCCCTAGGGGCCCTGTGCTGGCCTGCAGAGAAAGGAGGGGCTGTCCTGCAAGTCCAGAGGAGGGTAAAAATATGTGGGAGGCAGTCGTGTTCTTAGAGCAGTTAAAGCAGATCTGCTTTAAAGTAGATCTAAGGTACAGGGGACTTGAGAGTTATGGGAGCCCTGGGGGTGCCTGGGACAGTTACGGGGGGGGGTGGCTGGAAGAGGGGACCCATTCAATTAGGGTGAATCTCCAAACAAGGGTTTCCTTCAGGTCCGGTGTGGGTCTGCTGCCTCTGTACTAACTCACTAAGAGGAGGCTCACAAGCCCCAGGTAACCTTAGCCCCCAAAGCGACCTCGAAAAGCAGACTGGGCTGGTACTCTGTTCTCTAGAATCAGTTTCTCAGGTCTGCTCACAGGAAACATTTGGGGAGCTTTGAAAAGTATTGATTCTTGGGCCCACCCCGGGAAAGTCATAATCTAAGGCAGGGGAGTGAAAGGGTATTTGCTGGGTAGTGGTATCTCCTCGGGCAACTCTCCCAAGTTCTGTTTCTCAGGTTTCCCTGATATAAAAATCATAGGAGAGGCCGGGCATGGTGGCGCATCCTGTAGGTGGCAGTCTAGGAAGCCATGGCTGGGGCCAGGGATTGCGGTTCGAGTCCCACCAGGGCCACATAGGGAGACCTAGTCCCCAAAAATAAAAGAAAATAGCTGGGCATGGTGATGTGCACCTGTAATCCCAGCTACCTGGGAAGCTGAGGCTGGGGATTGCTTGAGTCTGTGGTACCCTGGGCAACGTGAGCCTGCGGTTCTACAGGCAAAAATAAAGAGACCTAGTCTCAAATAAATAAATACATACATACATACATACATACATACATACATACATACATACATACATACATAAATATCACAGGGGAAAACATTTAAAAAGGTAGGTGGGGGCAGGGAATGACCAGACTCCCTGTTGATCAGACCTACCAATATGAAGATCCTAGGGTGCCTCTTCAAAATCAGAATGTACACAGTGGTGCCTACCTTTAATCACAGCCTACGAAGCAAGGCCGAGACTGGGAATCACTTGAGTCCATGGGTTCAAGATCTGCCTGAGGCAATATAGTGAGACCTGGTCTCAAAAAATAGCTGGGCATGGCGGCACACGCCTGTAGTTCCAGCTACTTGGGAGGCTGAGTCTGGGGATTGCTTGAGTCTGTGGTACCCCGGGCAACATGAGCCTGTGTTTCCCCAGGCAAAATAGCGAGACCTGGTCTCAAAAAAAAAATCAGAATGTGGGGGTGAGGAGGCCCAGAAGTTTGCATTCCTCACACCTGGGAGCCAGTCGACTTGTACTGCTAAGCTGGGAGTGAGGTTTCACGCCAAACCCCAGGCCCACTCCACCTGTCCCCACCCTCAATCCCCTTCCCACACCCAGGTTCCCTGAGTCTAAAAATAGCACCGTTTTCGGAGAGTGTGTATTACTATTTATGGTTGTACATTCATGTCTGCATTTGCTTCCTGCCATTCTTCCCTGCTGCAATCCCCCTGAGTGCAGGAACCATGTCTGTGTGGGTCTGTGTGGTGTTGTGGTGGACACGCCAAGCTCTGAATCTTGGATTGCCTGCCCTCAAATCCCAGCTCCCTGGCTCACCTGTTCTTTGCTTGACTTTCTCCTACCTCAGTGTTCTCATCTGTAAAATGGAAATGTTCTCATCTATAAAACACCTGCCTCATGTAATTGATTTGAGGACTATAGATGGCAAACATTTTACATAGTTCCTGGCACACAGAAAGTGGCCCATAAGTGTTAAGTGGATTGATTATTTTTTCCCATTGAACAAAACATCCCATAACTTAATGACTTAAAAGGATAACCATTTGGTGGTTAGGCTTGGGCAAGGCTCAGCTGGGATGGCTGCTATCTTCTTCCCACTACTTCTGGCTGGACTGGTCCTAGAACATGCGGTCAGTCAGCCAAGGTCTGGGGACTGGGGCTCCCCATAGCCTCGGTCCTGTGAAAGACAGCTGGCCCTGGCTGTCAGTCAGTTCTCCTCCACCTGACCTATCAGTGAGCTCGCTCAGGCTACCTCATGTGACCCCTGGGTTCCAAGAGGATGAGAGTGAAAGTCACATCTCACTTTTATGACATTCACGTTGCAAGTCCAAGCAAGTTACAGGGTTATCCCAGAGTCAAGGGATGTAGAAAGGTGCCAGTTTTTGGTGGGGAGTGGTACAAAGACTGCCTGGGGGGTTAGCCTTCCAAAGCTGTTACTTCCTACAGTAGCCTGGGATGCACTGGTATCTGATACAGAAAAGCACGGCTGTTTTTTTTTTTTTTGGTTTTTTTTTTTACTTCTTGAAGAAGTAAATAAAAGGATAAACAGAGGATAAACCAGAAACCAGAGAGGAAAATGAAGTTGCTCAAGATCTGCACACCAAGTGGATGGCAGGGCCACAACCAGAAAGAGGTCTCCTGCTCCAAAACTCCCCACGGCAAGAGCTTGCTCAGGAAACTGACTGGGGTAAGGCTGAACCTCCAAGCACCTGCCTCACTCTCAGCTTCTACTGAGTCTCTAATGATGTATCTAGAAGGTCAGGACCACGCTTGCTTCCTGAAGAGTCTGAAATTAGGGAAAGGGAGCCCTTTGCATTTCTCCAGGCATAGAGTATGCTAGAGAACAGCAGGCCTCAGCCTTCCTCACCAGGCCCCAGAGTGTGTGAGTGGGGCCAGCGTGGGTCAGAGATGAAGGTAAACCCAGCCTAGACCTGTGTGTCCTGCTCAGCTTCCCACAACCAGGCATTGATCGGTGTGCAACACACACACAACTGCATGCATGCACACATGTCTGTGTACACACAAGTACACCATGTGCAGAAGCACATACGTGCATACATTCTTGCACATGCATGTGCACTTGTACTACACATATACCTTTTCTCTCATCTCCCTCTCAGGTCTGGGAGAAGCTTCCACATGGGTCCTACCAGACCAGCCTCCCAGACCGTGGGTCTGGGCCTGGACCCACAGTTTCAAGACTTTGGAGCAATGAGCTTGCAAGTGGGAAGTCAGCCACCCAAGGAGCCTTGCAAATGTCCACAGCAGCCCTGTCTATCAGCCCTTCCTGTCATCCTGACACCTGGGGGAAACCAGGGCCGCCGGCAGCACACTTCCTCTTCCCAGGAGCTTTCTTTGGGCTCGCTGAGTCACCCACCTGCTGCAGGGAAGATGGCTATTTTTAGCCTGAAACGAATGAGCTCTGCAGTCTCCTTGCTACATTCCCCTGTTTCCTTGTCACAGCTGGCGTGACTGGCTAGGGACCACGTCACAGGGGACACCCCCGCACCACCGAGGTCCCGCCATGGCTCCCTATCCTTCCAAGAAGCCTCACATGGGGCCATCACCCATACTCTGGTGTGGCAAAGTGGCAGTAGGGACAATATTCAGGGACTGACCCAGCAGCCCACACTCGGGGACAGGCACTTTCTCATTGCCATTGCTTAGATTGCTGGACATCACTTGTAGTTGATTTTCATTTTTGTTTTTAACTTTTCTATAGATAATGCACCCCTTCTTCGAGACTCCCTCAGTCAGTCCACCCTTGGAGGTGCCCCTGCGTGGGAGCCAAGATATTGCATGGCTGGAGCCCAGGGATTGATCAAGCCAAGCTCCACCGATGACAGTGGGTCAAGATCCTTGACCACACTGACCTCTAACTTCCCACAGGGGAGCCAGTCCAGGGTTCTACCACACGAAGTAAAGCAGGAAGAGCACTCGGGTGATGATGTCAAGTCACCCCCCCCCAGACTGCTGGGAAATGGGAATGAAGGAAGGGGCTGGAGACTCTACAACATCACTGGGGCTGAGTCACCTCATGGGTAAAAATGTCAGTCAAAAGCCATTGTGGATGGAAGGCCTCTGGGGTCAGAACTACTTGCTCACTGTCCTGTCTCCCAGGGTTGGCATCTGTCCAGGCAGTGAAGCATTTCTCTCCGGACCATCTGCATTTGGATCACTGGGTACCTACCAAAAGCCTGATGCCTGGGTTCCACCCACTGGGGGTTGACTCCCTGAACTGTCCCCCACTATTTGCAGCAAGTGAGGGTGACAAACCACCTCTGCCTCAGTTTCCTTACTGTGCAATGCGGCCAGGCCTCCTCACATAGATATGAGGACCACTTACAGCCACAGTGCTGACTCATGGGAGTCAATAACGCAGCAGAAGCTGAGTTATTCCTTTCTGATCCTGGCTGAGGCTCCGGGCAGTTCCCAGGGCTCTGTGGCCTCAAGCAGGGCTCAGCAGCAGATCCTACGCCTTCCAGTGCCTGTGACCGTTACCGCTACTGGGTCTCTGCCAATAGTGGCTCTGCTCACAGCAGGGCTCTGCTCTCAGAATATCCCACAACCTGTCGAGGAGCTCCCCCACCCTGTCCCCCAACATAGCAGCTGGACAGAGGGGTCACTCTGCTCCTCCTCCTCATGACCCTATGACCGAGCCCAATGCCTCTCAAACCATTTTAGAGGCAGAAACCTTTTCCCATACAAAGCTTGGCATCATACACTGCCCCAGTGCATGCAGAGATAGAAGTTGCCCTCTATCCCCTTTTTAATTTATTTCCTTAGTTCAAGTTGCCAAGATGTTATTTGTGTTATTTCTAAAATCCGTGTGAACGCAATGTGAGAAGATCGCGTATCACATCTAAATGTGCATGTTGATGCTTGTTACAAATTTTTAACTCGTTTAAAAAAAAACATTTTGGAGATTCTATTTGAAATGAGCACATGAAGCCCCCCTGAAAATTGCCAGGGTTTTGCTCGCATGATTTGCAGCCTTTGGAGAATTCCAAAGGCCTCTGATTAGTTCAGGAGATGGAGGCCCAGATGGGAGAAGCCATTTGCCTTCTCAGTGGCCACATCCTGTAAGAACCCAGGCCCACTGGGACCCAGGTCAAAGGCCCTCTCACCTGTCCACATTCCCAGCAGACCAGTGGAGAGCTGTTGTGCTAGAGGGCTGCTCCCCACCCCCCACCACACCTCCCACAGGTAGCTCTAGCCACTGACGGGAGTGGTCCTAAGTGACCAAATTGGCCCTCAAAACCTGAAGCCAGGGTGGTGAGCAGGCAGGCCCTAGTGCCTGATGCTGGGAGTTTGGCTTTCTTTAACTTTGACGGCTCACCTCCAGATCCCGTCAAATGCACACCCTGCAAACATGACCTAAGTTTTTCAATGCTCAGAGATCCTCAGATCAAAGGCTCCGAGGAAAGGTACATTATCATTATCACCAACGACCATTTCCTCCCTGGTGGCTGTATGCAAACCAGGCTCTGCCGCCTGAGTGGCAACTCCTGAGAGCAGAAGATAAATGGCACCAGGGCAAGGGCACCAGGACAAAGGCGCCAGGACCACCATCCTCACCCGGGAGAAGCCACGCCCCCTTCTAGCCCCACCCCCCAGGCCCCACCTCCGAGCACAAGCATTTGGGACATTGCTCCTTCCTGTGTGAGAGCATCTGCCAAGGTATGGTCACTGCCTTGCTGACACGTGGGGCTCCCCCACACACACACCAGAGGGACCCAGAAAGGCTGTGGCCAAGGAGAGGCCTGTGATGACCTGGGAGGAGCTGTTTCCAGCTGGGAGAGGGAGGCTGGCCAGTGGGGGACCCTCCCCAAGTCTCAGCCTCGGCTCCCTCCTGGAGTCTCTGCACAGACAGCTGAGGAGCGGCTCTGGCTCCAC
>PVHY01017399.1:0-31505 GCA_004024945.1 Uropsilus gracilis
CCCTCCCTCCCTCCCTCCCTCCCTCCCCACTGTTGCTATATGCTTCAGTTCTGTTATCAGCTTGCTAATTTGTTTGGTTTCTCTGTATCCCACATATAAGTGAAACCATCAAGTATTTATCTTTTCTTTCTGACTAATTTTGGGCATCATAATTCCTTTGGAAGGTTTCTGATTCCCCATGATAAAAAGAACAGTGTAGATTCCTAGGAGTGGGCTTTTCACCCATGTTCCCTCATGGTTGGTTGGTTAAGGTATCAAGACAGGAAGGAGACAGAGGGCTAAGTTTAAAGTGACTAGAATCATGAACCCATGTCATCTGATTCATATTTTCACTAATTCAAACACTTTCTTTGGATGTTACTATATGCTAGGCACTCAATGGATGTTTGGGGTAAAAAAGATGAACAAGATGCTTCCCACAGAGAAGGACTCATGGGAGGAGTTCTGCAAGACTTGGTATTGCCCAGGAGTGCCCACCCACTGCTAGGAGAGGGAGGCTTCTGGGAGCAGTGATCATTCAAATGAAGCTTTAAAGGAGAGATTGCACACTGACGTCCACAGGCCAAGGATGTGTATGTTCAGACCTTCCTAAGCGGGAAATTCAAAGGACAAATTTTAGAAATTTCTCATGGAAAAGCAAACTTTTCCATAACTAGAGCGACTCTGGGCCTTGGGTCACAGCCTCGATATGCAGGGTCCTCCCTGTGCGTGTGTTCCTGCCCTTCCCTGTGTGTACTTGAATCAACCCACTTTTAAACTAAGTATGGACTAAGCTCCAGCCAAGAAGAATGCTGGGCAACTTGGCGCAGCAGAGGAGACAGCTGACACCTAAATTATAATGTTGACCATTTCTCTTTGCTTCAGCAGACTCTGTATGGGTGGACAGTTAGCATTTATGTTATAATCAGCGCAATAATCACCAGACAAATGTGGGCTTAGTGCTCTGACTGTGATGGGCATTGAATGGTTTAGTTTCAGTGATCAGTGCGTAAATCCAGACGAATAAGGAAAAATGAATCATTTAGGTAACAGAATTATTCAGAAAGAGACATGTTTACTAAGCATACTTAAAAAAAAACAACCCCAGCAAATTAAGCTGAAATCAAAATTAACCCACATGGCACATTTTCAAACTCGTTCATACCCCGTTTTCTTTAAAAAGTTTTTTTGGATTAAGGATTTCATGGGGGAAGCCTAAAATCCTTTATTTGTGTTTTGAACTGTAGGATCCAAGGGCAGTAAGGTACAGTATTACTTCACCATTCATTTACTAAAATCTAGTGAGCAACATCTGTGTTCCAGGAACTGTTCCAGTCCCATGGCTATCAGTTAAAAACTCATTACAGATCCTTGTTCTTAGGAGGGACAAGAAAGCTACCTAGTAAACAATCAATAGGCTAAAGAGGTACAGTAAGTCACATATAACGTGAGACCTAAGAAAAAAATGTAGAGCAGATTCAGGTTAGGTGGGTGGGTAAGGGCAGGCGTCACTCAATATATCTGCTGCTTCCTCCTCATCTTGTCAAACTGTGTTGCTTTAAAGGAAGTGAAGAAATTGGCTTGTTATTACAGAGCAGTTTTGGCTTTCGGGGGCCTTGCTTGGTTTTGGAATGCTGGGCTTTAAAATGCTTATTTCTCTGACTTGCTCATTTATGGTTTGGACCCTTGCTAATCCTCGAAACCAATGAGTCAGAAGCAGCATTTGGTTAAAGTCAGGATGGAAATTTTTTGTCTGAGAGCTACTGATGCCTAGAAATAAGATAGGGAATTCAGTGTTTGCTCTGAGATTTATTAGTGTGGGATTCAATTTTGTGTGTTCACGTTGGGTGAAGGGTTCACAAACATAGGTTGTATTTCATCTTCACAAGGAACTGATGCTGACCTATTATTTCCATAGATCTTAGTTCCTGTTTGAAAATAGCACACTGAGGCTCGTTTCTCCTTCAGCAGTTTGGGGGTGGGAGTGAGTGCAATTAGATTATTCTGGCATTAGATTCATACTTACTCGTTGTTGGGGAGTGCTCAAAAGTAGAAATCAAATGGCTTGGTATTTTTGGTATCTCTCCAATGTTGGAACTATTTGTACCTATAAAGATTGACCTTGGCTTCCTGATACCCATTACTTATGCTCTCTCAAAATAGTAAGCTTGTATGTGTTCGGTTACACAAGTATCTGCAGATTTGCAATTGCTATCAGATCACCTGAAATATCACTCTAATATTTTTTAGAGCTTCTGTTTTTCTCTTTAGAAAAATTTAAAAGTTCTCTAATCCCCTAGATTTTAGTTTGTACTTAAAGATAACAGACATGTTTTGTATTTTCCAGGCTGGCAATAATTTGATGATTTTTTAAAATATATACTCCCGATTTCCAATTTTAAATAGTATTGGATGTCCCAAATTATTGGGAGACTTCTTGGCATATATGCACTTAAAATGTTTGCTAAGCTGGTTCCCGACATTTATGGAGTTCAATTATAAATAAGGTCCTTTGGTTGGATATAGTGCTAAACTAGTATATTTTCATAGATTCAATGAAATTGTAATATGTTCCAACTTCATCTTGTTTTCTATAGGAAGTATGTATGTTTCGTTCTGAGCTTAAATTATTTTTATTTCTAACATCAGTGTGCTCTGGGTGTGCAGAATGTGGATAGATGTGGGGTATCTCACTTGACCATGGATGTTAGCAAGTCCATTCCCCATGGGGAAACCTATCTTTTAAATAAGTACCCCCCACCCTGAGTCTGTTCCATAGACCTTCAGTTCTGGTCAAAGACCAGAAATGATCATGAATAAAGTGTCCCATTATCAAATTAACTTGGAAACTGGCATGTTCTCTGTTTCGCTCTGAAGGGAATGAAATACATATTTGCATTTAGAGGCTCTGTGAAATCTTGTGGTTAAAAGGAAAGCAAGGGGACACTGTTTAACTTTCCCGACAAAGCATTTCCATTTAATCATGCCACCTCTTTTAGTGGAATATCTGTTAACTTCCTTGCAACCAGTACTATGAGGAATGCTGCTTTAAATTATTCCATGAAGGTAATTCTTGATTTAAATGACATTCAGCAAAAGGAATGTGACAGATGTTGCTTCAAAGAATCAGTTGACATATCCGGTTTCTTGTTAGAGGAAGCCTTACATGTTCTATTTGTGAAGATGGTTTCTATTAGACTGCTTAGTTGTAATAGCCAGAAGAAAGGGTAGTGGTAAACAAGGGAAGATAAATTCTCAGGACAAAATTGGCAAGGTGATTAAAATCATAGGTGACTGGGTATGCTTTAGAGTAAAAGTAGTTGAGATTTTTGTGGTTATGGAGAGAGATGCAGAATTATTTATATTTGAAATTTAGATAACAGGGATGTTTATTTACTAATGAATGCTATGCAAATAACTCTCTCCCCCACCCCTGTGGATTTAAATAACCCAAATATGAAGAAGCAACATTTTCTTTTGCTTTGGCTTTTGCCCCATACTCTGCCAGCTACTTCTGCCCAATTATAATTCAAGTGAAAGAAAAAAGTTCATACTAGTCAGTTATC
This sequence comes from Uropsilus gracilis, assembly GCA_004024945.1. Classification (NCBI taxonomy): domain Eukaryota; kingdom Metazoa; phylum Chordata; class Mammalia; order Eulipotyphla; family Talpidae; genus Uropsilus; species Uropsilus gracilis. Next base: position 3,546 of record PVHY01017399.1, read on the forward strand.
AATGAAGAGAAAAGTTGTGGGCTTGTTCCCTTGTGAGCGATATTTGCCTCTCAGATTTATTTTGGAAGCTATTTTTGTCAGCCACAAATTAAGGAATAATGAAAATACAGTGTTGTTTTTATAACCTAGATAATTTCACCTGAAAAGAGTTGGGATGTTAGGCATGGCCTGTTTACCTTTCAGATTAAAGACAGGATGTGCTGAGCAAAAAGAAAATACAGTTCAGCCATACTCTTGCCTTGTTTCCATTACGTTTTGTTGGCTCCAGGTAGTTAGAACTCCTTTTACTATTCATTTCTCTGAGCCAAATGGTTTTTCCAATGTTTAAAAAGTGAGAGGAAATATAAAACTTTTAGACCAAGCCCTTTTTTTTCTTGGGGCATGTGGGCTGACCTTTAAGAAAAGCTCACATAAAGACTGGGAGACATTCAAAGTTCTGGAAGGTCTACGTTCAAAGTTCTGGAAGGGGTGTGTGTGTGTGTGTGTGTGTGTATATATGTGTACATGTTTATGCATGTGCACCCATGTGAGTTGGTAACCTCTAAGTTAAACAAAGAACCTGCAATTGTTCTCTCCAGTTTTTTTAAACTGATAACCTGCATTAGGAGAACTAAGGAATGCCATTTTTCCACTCCCACCTTCATTCCTCCCTTCCAGTGTAGCATGGCGGTAAACTGAAAGCTTCTGCACTGCAAAAGAAATCATCACCAACCCCAGAAGGTGTTTGAATGGGAGAAAATGTTTGCATATCATACATCTGCCAATGGATTAATATATAAACAAATCAACAACAAAAACCCAAACAATCTGATTAAAAATGGGCACAGGATCTAAATAGAGTTTTCACTGATGAAGACATACATATGGCCAGCAGGCACATGAAAAGATGTTTATCATCACTTATTAGAGAAATGCAAATCTAATCTACAATGAGATATGTGTTCACACCAGTTAGAATGTCTGTTATCAAAAAGACAACAAGCATTGGCAAGGGTGTAGAAAAAAGAGATTCCTTGTATACTTGATAGGAATGTGAATTGGTGTAGCCCCTAGGAAAGCAGTTGGAGAATTTAAAAAAAGTTAAGAACAGAAATACCATATTATTAAGCTATTATGCTTATAGACATTTATCTGAAGAATATGAATGCACTAATTTGCAAAGATGTATGAACCCTTTGTTCACGGCAGCATTGTTCACAATAATCAACTCGTGGAAACGGCCTAAATACTCATCACAGCTGGATGGATAAAGATAATGTGGTGTATGTACATGATAAAATACTGTGCAGTCACGAAAAATAAGTCTTGCATTTTTAGCAACATGAATGGGCTTTCAGAGGATTATGCAGTGAAATAAGTCAGAGTGAGAAAGACTAAAACCATATGCTTTCATTCACAAAGAAATAAAGCAAATGAATAAATTTAACTACCCCCCCCCTCCTTAGATTCTGACAACAGAATGGTGGTTACCAGAAAAGAAGAATAATGAGTGGTAGGCAAGTTGGTTGAAAGGGGTCAATTATTATATGGGGGATGGAAACTAGATTATTGCAAGTCATAATGTAGCATAATGTAGTCTTGGATTCAAGTTGAAATTTTGCTGTCATTAGATGATCGTCTATGACTTTAGGCAAAGACTTGGCTGCTCTGAGTCTTAGTTACTTTTCCTGTAGAATGGCGGAGGGGAGAGGATGATGAACCCTATCTCAATGTTGTAGGAGGCATCAAATGAGAATTCCAAGATGGCAGCAAGTTCAGTGCCAACCACCTGCTATGTTGGCGTTGTTATTCCTTACACGTTTCATCAGTCTGCTGAGCTGTTTTGGTTTTTCAAAGTATTTTAGAAAAAGAAAATGTAAGACTTGACTGACTACCCCATTAGCCTTTCATAAAAGGTGGTTAAGAGGCGGGGTTTCAGCACCCCCTATTATTTCAGCATACTCATGGATTAAGCAGTTACAATATATATGTAAATTTTCAAGTTTGATTTGTGCAAAGTGTCTTGTGGCTGGGCATTTAAACTAAAGATCTAGAAGGATCTCTTATAGGGAAGAACAAACCAAAACAGACCAGTGTAGCTGCAAAGTGAATAGCAGGACACATTTCTAATGCATGTAAAAGATTCAGGTGGAAGAATGTCTCAAGTTACCATTTATTTAAGAGTTCCTTACTCCCAATAATAATATCATAATATAATTACCTCCTACCAGCTTGATTTATTTAGTTTGGTATCATTTGAAGTGTCTTTTATTGAGAACTCTCTCAAATTGCAAGTATTATGAAGTAACTTAGCCAGCAACATCACCTAACAGTTTTCTGTCCCCTTTCTGGTCATGTAACATACTGACCTATTGAAACTTCCAAATTCTACAACTCTCTGGATTCCCTTGTCTGCTAGTACCAATAAATAAATAGCCAGAGGTAAAATCTGCCAATTCAAACCCTCTCTTATTCTACTCATTTTTAGTACTAAAATATACCAGCTTGTAAGGTTTTTGTTGTCCCTCCCCACCAATTTCACATCTGGATGTAATCCCCAAAGAACTGAAAGTAGAGTTTACCATGTTCCTAGAAGCTGTCTTCAGAATCACAAGGTTAGTTATGTGCGTTCCCTTAAGTTTATGTGGGGGAATCAATACTGTGTCAGTAAATTTATCTTTATTTGTAGAAGACTTTAATATACTTGCTTACTGTAATTCTTTAGAGTTTTAATGATAAATCTCTGACAACTTTTATATTGCTTAGTCAAGCCAGTGGTTTAAAATGCAAAATTTTCACCGTTGTCTCACCTGGATGCCTCAAATCTATGGTCAGATTTCAAGGCTGTCTTCAACCTTTTGTTTGTTTTCCACATATAAGTGTAGCCAACCAGTATTATTCTTTTTTTTTCTGATGTATTTTGCTTAGCATAATCCCTTCCAGCTCCATCCAAGTTGCCTCAAATGGCATGAATTTATCTTTGTTGACAGCTGTGTGTATATATACCACATCTTGACCCGTTCATCTGTTTTGGTATGTTTCCATTTCCGTATTTTGGCTCTTGTAAATATAGCTGCAATAAACATAGGCATTGCATATTTCCTTTGAAATTAGTGTTTCTATGTTCCTTGGGTAGATACTAGGAGTGGAATTGCTGGGACATATGGTAGACCCCTTTTTAATGTTTTTGAGGAACCCCCACAAAGCTTTCCATAGTAGCTGGGCTAATCTGCATTCCTATTAACAGGAAGCCCTATTAATAGGAAGTTTTCTTTTTCTTCACATCCTCACCAGCACTCATTGTTTTTGTTTTTTAAAATGGGCCAATCTCACAGATGTGAGGTGGTATCTCATTATGGTTCTGCATTTCCCTAATGCTAAGTTGAAGGTGAATATTTGTCCTATATCTGTTGGTTATCTGTGTGTATTCTTTAGAGAAGTGCCTATTTAACTCTTCATTCCACTATTTTGATTGGGCTGTTTTGTTTTCACTGTGTTTTGTTGAGTTTTTGTATAAATTCTTTGCAGAGCTTGATTATCAGTCCCTAGCCTAATGCATGACATGCAAATATTTTCTTGCACTCACTAGGGTGTCTCTTCGTTTTGATTATTGTCTTTCACCATACAGAAACTTTTGAGTTTAATGTATTCCCAGTTGTTTATCTTCTTTGTTTTCCTTGCTTCCTTTGTTTTCTTGCTTCTTTGAGATGAGTCCTCAAAGATGTTCCAGAAGTTTACATCATGGAGTGTTTTTCCTGTGTTTTCTTCTATATATTTTATGGCTTCAGATCTTACATGTAACTTAAGTCTTTTATCCATTATTAGCTGATTTTTGTGTATGGTGTGATATAGTGTTCTAACTTCATTCTTTTGCATGTGGCAGTCATTTTCCCCAGCACCATTTACTGAAGAGCTATTACTGTGCTAGTGTCATGCATTAGTTGTCCAGAAATGTGTGGTTTTATTTCTGGACTCTGAGTTCAGTTTCACTGGTTTATATGTCCATTTTTGTTTCAGTACCATGCTGTTTCAATTATTGTGGTTTTAAGGTATAGTGTAAGTTGAATACTATATTCCCATTTTTCCCCTTTTTTACAGGAGAGCTTTGGCTACTCAAAGTCTTTTGTAGATCCATTTGAATTTGGACTATGATTAAGAAAGGGCACTGGCGTGGGAGCAAAGGACAGAGGGACGTCTGAAGGAGGATTGCTGGGTCTTTGTTGGTAGAAGTGGTGAAATAACATGAAATTATATATGTGTAAACCCACATCCCTATAATTATAATGTGATTTTAATAAGCATTACCTCAATTAATATAAATTAAGAAAATAAAAGCTTAATTCTTTATTTTCCCACCATATTGGTATTGATACAGGTCAGAGAGTATCTGAGAAATAGCAAATTGTAGCACAGAGAAATGGATCAGAGATGACTCCAGAGAGAACTGGCTTCCTAAACCCATAATATCCTTTATGCCCATGCTCACCACCTATTTATTCAAGGAAGTAATAAAATGGGGTATTAGAAAAACCATAATCTTAAGGCCCCAATGGTTTTGTTACAGTGTGGAAGTCCAAGAATTTGAAGAGACCTTAGATATTCTCATCTTCTCACCCTACTAATGAAGGAAATCCTTTTCTAAGACACCAAACCTGTATAGTTTGGTGTTTAAAACAAATCTGGTTGCTTGGACTTCACTTACTTAACAAATATTTAGGGCACTATATATAGTTCTGATGGTTAAGTTATAGTGGTGAACAATCAGAAGACCGGTTGTCAGATAGCTCATATTTTAGTGCAAGGTACTAACGATGGCTAGTAAATACAGAAGTAGAATGATGATAGGTTCTATAAGGCAAAACAGAGCATGGTGAGGGGGTAGGAAGGACTGTGGAGGAGAGGTTTCTACTTTAGCTTGGATGGCTAGTATCCTGGAAGATATTTTTTAAGCAGAGGCCTGGAAATCACAAGTAAGCAGTATAGATATCTGGGAGAAAGAGAGTCTTAGGCAGAGGAGAACAATGTGGTGGTACTAAGCTTGTAGTGTGCTTGATCTGTTCAGGTAAGAGAAAGGAGGGGTGTATGTGCGTGCATGCGTGCATGCGTGTGTGTGTGTATGTGTGAAAGAGAATGACAGAGAAAGAGAGAGTGAAGATCTACTATAAAATTGGCTCATGCAATTATAGTGGCAAAGTCTCATGATTTGCTGTCTTCAAATTGGAGAATTGTTATCTCCAGTCAGTAGCCATTTCAGTTTGAGGGAGGAGAGCACCAATGTTGCAACTCAGTGGTCAGACAGAGAGTGAATTCACACTCAAGCTCTGCCTTTTTGTTGTGGTCAGGTCCCATTAGGTGAGACCCATCCACATTGGCAGGGTATGGGGGTACTCTGCTTTAATAAATCTGCAGATTGAAGTGCTAATGTCATTTGTGAGCATTTTTATAGACACACCTAGAAGTAATGTTTAACCAAATATTTGGGTACCTCATAGCCTGGTCAAATTGACACAGAAAATTAACTATTACAGTCACCCTGGCTATATAGAGAATGAATTACAGGGGCAAGGATGAAAGCAAGATTAGAAGATAAACATAGTCAGGCCAGCATGACATAAAAAAGTCACTAATGTCTTTAAGTAGTCTAACTTTCCATTTTCTTTTATGTAATACAGGGATAATCGTCACTTATGTCATAAGTTTATAGAGAAGATGGCAATAGATAATCGAGATAAAGCACTCAGTACATTGGCAGGTCTATAACTAGCATTTATATTGGCCTTGAAATTTTGCTTGAAAACCTCCAGGAATTACATATCCTATAACATGGACTCATTAGTCCAGTTTGAAATGGTCTTTTTTCTACATGCATTTGAAACTTATTTCTATGTAAATCCTACCTTCCAATACTAATCTTGTTCTCTAGAGAAAAGCTGGTTAGAATCTAATTTTATATTCTGCTCACTAGCTCTGTATTATTTGAATGAAGGTTATCTCCCTGTTAGAGGGCAAAGACAAGATTAGTCATTAAAAATTCTCCCACAGTGCACTAACGTGGGAATACTAATAAATAGTACTAGGTCTTCCCTCCACCCCTTGGTTGATGCAATTCTTTTGTAACAGGCTTTATTTGTACAACATTCTTGACTTTGATCTTGGTTGAACGAGTGCTTCAGGCTTCCCTGTATTCTCTTAGAAAAGTATATGGTGTTGGGGTACAGAGGTGACCCTATATGGAACACTATTTCATTTCTTTTTTCAAGAAGCAGGTTATAGAAACGGTAAGTTGATAATCTGTGCTTGTATGTTGAAAATATTTATTTTTCAAGGGCTCAGTTTTTCATAGTTTAATTCTTCAAACCACATATCAAAGTGCTGGCCAAATGCACAGCCGTGATCAGAGGCTTGAAAGCCTCCAGGAATGACAGATCCTATAACATGGGCTCTTTGGCCCAACTTGAAATGGTTGTTTCTTCTACATGCATTTGAAACTTATTTCTATGTAAATCCTACCTTCTAATGGGTGAATGGGTTGTGCAGTGAGAGAACTTTTTTTCACCCATTGACTCATCAAACTTCTTTCTGTGCAGGTGCATCTTTGTTCCAATTTATTCTATTCTCATCTTAGTTCTCATTCTACTCTTCTATTGGGTAATACTCTGCACCATCATGTGCTAATCATGTCCATAGGCATAACCAGTTCTTGTGTGGAAAGCACACCATTGATGGTGGTATTGGTAGGGCTGTAGGTGGTGGGCAGAGTGTTGCTGGGAAGAGGAGAAACCAAATGTAAACTAGGGAAGAGTGGCCTTTTAGAAGTCAGGTGAGCTATATCCCGAGAACATATTGTTGGAAGCTGGGTGTGCTTGAGTGTGGGGTTAGAAAGGAGAGCAGGGACTAGATGGAAGGTTTTTTAAACTTATCATTTTTGTTATTTTTATTTCTTAAATTTAAATTTTTTATTTTTTCTATATCATCGGCCATCTTTGTATGATTATTGTTCCCTTTAAGTGTGGTCCTCCCATCAATAATCCACTGACATACCGCCAATGAGCTCCCTAAGTCTCCCTCTCCTACTATGATCACTCACTTGTAACTCTGCAGTAAATGGTAGGTTGATAGTTGACCTGTGGGCTTCTAGATAGAAGGTCTTATCTACCATGTTAAAGAGCATTATAGACCCACTGAAAAAATTTGTTTGGCAATGGGGTTGGGTGGATGACTTTGGCATAGGGTGGAGAATGAAAGTGAAAAAAAACTGGAACAGGAAAGTTTGGGGGAGAGCATGAATAACTTTGTCAATGCATGCTGTATGTGTAGACTGAAGTTGGAGGTCTAGAGTAGTTACTTTCACATACTTGACATCTTTTCCTTCCTAAGTTTTTGGATGCTCATGTCAGATTCCTTAAAATGTTGCTGTCAAAAGGTCATTACCTGTTTCAAGGGTTTATGTGGTCTTGTTTGAATCAGATGCCTTTGTGCTGCCACTCAGTTCATCTGCTTACATTGCACAGTGTGTTCAGCCCCCTTCTGTTGACCCTGCCATGACATGTTTCAACTGTCACATCTTCCTTTCCTCCTAGGATCTCTTCTCTTGCTCCACAGACTGAATTCCTAATGACATCGCCTTGCCTGGTCAAGCATATCTTACTCATTATCTAACAAGTACTTTAGTAAGCAAAACAATAGATTGTGTTGGGAGGATTTATTGGTGAAAGACTCAAGTGTGGTTCTTACCCTTGTGGCATTTGCTACTCTAGTATAAAATAATTACTTCTCTGATTGCCTTTGGTATTTAAAATTGAATGAAATAGATTTCTTATAAATGTCTGTTTGGTCTGATACTCTAGCCATTAGACAGATTCATTTTATTACCCATCTAAACTTGAAGTTCAGTGAGGACAGACACTCAGGAAAGTGACTGGGCATTACTAATCTTTGTTGTTATCATGGCAACTAGCTTTCATTCAACTTATTTAGTGTAAGGCATTATTCTATGAACTTGAGATTCTTTCATCATCTGACGACCTGGATTGGTCGTTAGTAAATACTCCTATTTTAGGAATCTTGTTACTCTGCTTGTGGGAATGTGAACTGGTTCAACCACTATAGAAAACTCTGTAGAGGACCCTCAAATCACCAAAAATTGAGTTACCATTTGACCGAGCAATTCCACTCCTAGGAATCTATCCAGAGAACACAAAATATTAATTAGAAAGGACATCTGAATGTCTGTGTTTTTTCGTAGCACAATTTACAATATCCAAGTATGGAAACAACCCAACCTGAGTGCTCCCAAATAGATGAATAGATCAGGAAGTTGTGGAATGGAATACTACTCAACATTCGTAAAATAAATAGACTCATGCCATTTGCAGCAACATGAATGAAGCTGGAAAGGAATATGCTCAGTGAAATAAGTCAGAAGGAAAAAGAAATATTGGATGTTTTCACTTATAGGAGGAATGTAGGAAAACTGAACAAAGTGTCAAAAAAAGGGAAAGACAGAACTTGCGGGGAAACTATAGATTTGAGGCATACAATAGGGGAGGAAGAAGGAGAAGGGTCAAAATAGAAGAGGGAAGAGCACAAAGGACTGTGGTGATGGCTCACAGGTAGTATGGTGGCAGATATATGGAGACTATACCAGGAGGGAGAGATCAAATACTATACAAAAATGAACAATACTTTAAGAAAATTAAGATTGAAAAATAACTAAAATAAAAAATATTTCTATTTTAAAGATGATGAACTAGAGAGAAAAATAGGTACTTGTGTATGAGTATAACACTTTTTTGAATTTGTGGGCTCAGGTTGTGAGAACCACTTGGCTATTTCAGGCAATCATTCTACCTAATTGACATTTTCCCAGAGTACTTGGGGTAGGCTATTGTGCCAGAGTCAGATAAGGCCAGCGAGCTTTAACTGCTCTTGCAAAGTTTGCAATCATTTCAGGCTGGGATATGTAGGATTTCAGTTCCTCTGTTTATCTCTTTGTAGAAACAGGAAACATGGCAAATGAAGGCCCCCAAAAGAAGATGCAGAGGAAAGTCCACGTGGCTGAATTCTTCCCTTCAGCTGCCATCCAGAATGGCTTGTTACCCTAGACTTGAGTTGTCAGTTCAATGTAAAAAGGTTTGGTGATCAGTTTCACGTATTGATCAGAGTAGAGAACTGAATTAGAAATGTAGTGAATCCTGCCTGTTTACCTTTCTCCTTCTCAATTTTTCCTCGCTCCCTTTTTATAGACAAATTTTTTATTATAAACGCAATGCATGCTGTTTTTAAGCAAAATGAAAACTCCAAAGTATAGATTATATGAACAGTTCATCTGTAACCCCTTCTAGACTTGTTGACTGTGAATAAATATATAAACACATGTGTGAATATACATTCATATCCTTGCTCAACAGAAAAATACGATCTTTATATGTAGACACATAAGTTCTGCAGATTTCACCTAGCATAGTATGGACATATTTTAATGTGAAAATATGTATACCTACCTTTCCTACCCTCTTTCTTAAGTCATGTGTAGTATTTCATCAGAGGACTATATCAAAATTTACTAAACTGGACCCCTCTTTATTAATGGTGTTTTTTAGTTGGCACTTTTTGTAATTATGTGTGAAAATATCTCGTTAGGATACATTTCTAAAAGTGTGATTATCTGATGAAAAGCTATGTGTAAGCTGAAATTTTTATGTTGCCAGAATGCCTTCTCCTACATTTGTGACACTTTAGTTATCCCACCAGGAGCCAGGAAAGTCCCTGTTGATGCTCTGGGTATTTTCAAATATCTCACTTTCTCTAAACTGATATGCTAAAGAACACATCCCATTGTTTAATCTATGGTTCCTCATTTAAGGAGGAAGTAAGTACATTATAGCAAAACAAGTTACTCTTATGACTCTAACTTTAAAAAACAGATAATATGCCCAGCATCAGTAGTTTTTATAGCCAAGGATCAGCTGCTTTTACACTAAAGGATCCACAGTAAATATTAAGAAATATATAAAAATAGACTTTATCTAGAAATCTACATAGCCCATAAATGACATGAATGAATGATTGAATGAATGAATGATAATGCTCATAATGGTGATCCTAAAGCCATGGAAGATGCATTATTACAAAAAAGCTTATTATTAGTCACAAAATGTTTCTCAGTAGGAAAGGAGATTAAAAAGTGAGTCAAGTTGAAACTAAGTAAGTTGTGAGTTAACTAGAAGGTCAGCTTCCCTAAAACTCCCCCTTTTCCAGAACATTTTAATTCATCAAGGATCATTTATGTTAGTAGACTACAAATATGTACAGCATTTCTGGAAGTTAAGCCAGAAATGGTAAAGCATCACTTCTTTGGAAAAAAATAGTTATATGTGAATTGAAAGACTTAATGGTTTGAATTGTTTTCTGCTTCTAGTGGGAAGGCCTTTATGGTTTAACTCGTGGAAAGCATGAGTACAAGTTTTCTTATTCAATTTCTTCGACCCTGAACTTACTAATTGATTTTAAAAAGTCAAGGAAAGACTGGCAAGGGCATTTGATAATCTTCAGAAGGAAAACTAGTGTTTTCAAATTGTAAAAAATTCCAGTATTTCTTATGCTTTTGTTTTCACAACCTGGAATCATAGTGGGCATACAAGCATACCTGATGTCTCAGTTAGACTTTGGTTTTAAATCTCAACTCCTATGTTTCTTAGTTGTGGGGTATTAGAATAAGTGACTAAACTGTTTTGTGTGAAATGAGGGTAAAGCCTATCTTGGAGTGGCTAAGATGAGATATTTTTAAGGTGACTATTGCAGTCACCTAAAAGCTTGACAAGCCTTTTTATTTCCCTTATCTCCCATTTTCCCTGCCTTTCCTAGAACGAATACTTACTTTTTAAGTCAGTGTGTCTCCAAGTGTGACCCTTTGAATAACAGCATTAGCAGTAACTATAGACTTGTTAGAGTTACAGCATCTTGAGCCCTGCCCTAAACAGCCTGAATCAGCAGCTCTGAGGAAGAGGCCGGTGAATGGTGTTTCAGTTCATCCTCTGAGTTTTCAGATGCCTGATTTAGGGTGCTTGCTGAGGGAAGCACATATCAATTGCTCATACTCATATGAGCTTTAAAGAACATTTGCTCCCTCTATCCCTCGGTCTCTTTTATGACCACTGAAACAAGTTTCAGGAACAGCTAGTCCTATGACTTTGACTGAGGTCTTTGCCTTGATAGTCTAATTTGCTAAAATATGGTGCTAACTGAAAACATTTGGAAAGAGGCAGTTCAAGGATAGTAACTAGGGTAGATTTTAATGGGAGTATAAAAGATCTTGGATATGTAAGCATATGGATTTAGTAAGAAGAAGAAAACAAAGCTGGTTCGAATTATGACAATTAAAATTAAAAAAAGTAAGAATTAGACATAACAAAGTCTTGGGGGAAAACTGTCATCTAGATTATAAGTAGGATGATATTTTTATTTTGCTATGGAATAATTAAATAAAATCATTTCAAACTAATTTCAGTAAAACAAAATTTCACCTATTCAAAATACTCACCATTTGTCATTGTCCAATCTTTTCTACTTTTTTTAAGAATTTGTTTCCCAAATTTAGTAAACTCTTTTTTATAAATGGAGACAAGGAGCATAAGGCTTAGATCTCTTCTCAACTTATGGTACTACACCATCATGTAGAGAAACAAGATATTAAGAAAACTTACAGGTCACTATTATCCAGTCTGGTGGTGTTGACATGACCTATTTTGCATACTATACTGATTTTATAAGTTCTGTGCTGTAAAAAAAATATGGTTTATGATGAGTTAGCTTCTGTCTCTCATTTATGCAGTGTAAAAAGGGTATTTATATTCTTTTCAAAAATTTTAAGCATCCAACGGGTTTCTTACAAAAATACTCCACAAACTTGCAAGTATAGCAAAATATGGGGTGCACAAACAGAGGAAAGTGAAAAGAAGAGTAAGAGTTGACATGGTGGGAAGAGAAGAGAAAGATTATTTTAAAGAATTAGTTGTTCTCAGATTTTTGTCTGTATTGGTTTTTGTTCTCAGATTTTTGTTCTCAGATTTTTGTTTGTATTAGTTGCAACAACTTTAAAGCTTCATGTGAATATGATGAAAATAAGCAAAAGAAAGAGAAGATGATAAACAATTAACAAGTTTAGGTATATTGACTTGGAAGCTTGAGGTTCCACTTCCTATCCTACTCTGCTGTTCAAATGCTCTGTTTCCTTAGGCTGGACTCTTCACTTCTCTGGAGCAAATGAGGCAGTTAGAAGCTTGAACTAAATTAGTGCTTCTTGCAACATTTCTCTAAGGAGTGGTCACATGTACTCCCTAGTTTATAGGGAGTAAACTGAAGGCTTCCTGTAAATTCAAATCTTTTTTGAATTTTGTGGATTTATCTTTAAAATTCATGTTTTAATGTGTGAATTATATCTCCATAAGACTTTTTTTTTTTATCTTTCAGAAAAATAGAAAAGTCAGGTATGAAAGATCAGTTTCCAAGCTGATGCTTCATGGGCTGAATGAATGTAGGGCTTAAGAATGTTTTCTGTGTCCAGCAGAGTGTTTGTAATAGTTTCTGGGTGAGTTAAAAATTTGGAGAGGGTTTATATAAAATCTAGGTTTTGAGACCCCCCTCCCCCAAAAAATCAGTATTTCAATTTCAAATACTTCAGAAATTTGGATAATCATTATTAGTGCTATTAGTTTATTTTTTATTTTATGCCATGTAATATTTATTTATTTTTGTTTTTATTTATTTATTTATGTATAAATTTCACAACATTGTAATCTCAAGGATTTGTCCCCCCCCACCCCCCTTTCCCTCCTGCTCAAAGTTGTGCACTTCAGTTTGGTGCTTAGCTTGTTTTGACTTTCCTCAAGGCTTTTGTTTATTTTTTTCACTATATCCCATATATTAATGAAACCATTTGGTTTCTGCCTTTTTCTTTATGGCTTGTTTCTGCTAATATGATTTACACGATGGAATATTGCTCATCAATTAAAAATGACAAATTCGACGATTTCATAACAACATGAATGTATTTAGAAGAAATCGTATTAGTGCTATTAGTTTAAATTAATAAGGTTTACTTTCACTAAAATTTATTCAAGTTGTGGTTTAAATATTCATAGATCATCATATAGATATTGAGGTCTTACATATTAAATAGAATACAGATGAATCCTACTTTAAGGAGCATTAAAATCTGAGATTTGGGAAATTTGGTGTCATTTTTCTTTTAAGTTTTGCAGTGAAAAATTTTCAAACATACAATACTTCCAAAATGAGTATATATCTTCCTACCATGTCTTAGATTCTAAGTCTCTAACTTTTTCTCCTACTTGCTTTATCAGTATACACTGTCCATTCATTTGTCCTTCTATCCTTTGCATGATGTAGTTCTAATACTGTAAAGTCTGGAGTAAAGTGGAAGTATTGCATTCTCCAGTGTGTTCACTCAGGTTGGTTGAAAAGGTTCTGTCTTACGCAGATAACCTGCTAACTTGCATTCCCCAACATCATGACTGAAATGGTTAACATGCAGTATGCTCCCTTCTTTGCTACTGAGACTTTATGAGCACTCTGAGACAGTGGAAGTTTTGTCTGAGTGTTTAAATAGGGACTCCTTAGGTGACAGATCAGGAGGAAGAAAGTGACAAATGAGTTCATTGACACATGCTGATGTTTAATCTGGGTGTGCTTACTCTCATTGCCTGTCCTGCCTGTTGGCTGGAGCTTTGGAGCCGGCTGAGGCTTGGCAGTTCTGAGGTCTAATGTTTCTTTGGAGGAAATGGAAGGATGTAAACTTGGCAAGCTTTCTAGTTTTCTTCCTCCTGGAAACATCGATTGGATTTCTGGGTACAGTGAGTTGTAAGATTACACTTGGCACAGATGCCTCTCTTTGGAACTAGTGTAAGAGTTGGGGTCTCTTCCTGTGAAAAGGCAGTCCAGGTGGAATGAAAGGGAAAGGCTCAAGAAGGTCAGTGGAAGGATTCCTGGCTCACTTGTATTAAAGCAGATGGTTCTTTTTTTTTTTTCAATTATTTTATTATTTTCATACAACATTGGTCATATTTGTATAACCGTTGTTCCCCTTAGGTATAATCCTCCCATTAATAATACATCCCTATAGCACCATCCTCCTCTCCCTTTCCCCCTTCCTCACTCCGGTTACTCCAGCTCCTCTCTTGCTGCAAGTCGTAAATCCATGCTTGGCCCACTAGTCTCATCTTTTTTCTTTTTTTAGAGCAATGTCCTTTTCCCTGAGTGAGGACTGTGCCCCTGGAACACAGTAGACCAGGCTACTCAGATCTTCAGGAGTGACTGTAAGGCAGGTACCCAGGTTGAACACGTCATAAACCTCTTGTAGGACAGGTGTGTGGAGTGGTTCTCTGGACTTCTTGATTTTGGTGCTTCCTATGATGAAGGAGATTGTCCCCTTCCCTCCAATGCAGTGAACACACTGGTGTTCACTGGGTTCTGTCATCTTCATTTTAGTGTCTGACCCATCTATCCAGGTGACTGCCAGCAGAGATGTTTCACTGTGGGAACAGACTTCAGCAGGTGGTAGTTTCAGTAGATCTCCTCTCTTCTAGTGGTTTACAGTTTTTCCACGGGACCTCAACCACATAGCTGAGGTTCCTCCCCTCCACCACCACTGGAATAGGAGAAAGCCTATTGACATTGCACACCTCTCTGGACCAGAGGTTTGGTTCCCCTATGTCTAGAGATGTTTGTAGTTGGAGCTCTGTCACCGAGTTGGAACTATTATGGACAGGTCATCATAATATCTAGTCTTACAATCTTATCTCTTGTGGTTCTGACCATGCTCTGTTTGGGTCCTCTTCAGGTGGTGAGTGTGTTCAGGGTGTTGATTTGTTCCTCTCCACTCCTGGATGTCTGCCGTGTTTGGTTTTCCGATGCTTTGTACAGATTTGACTGAAATGGGACTAAACTGGAGAGGGGACTGCCTGTTTGCTCCAGCAGAGGCAGTCTGGTCCTCACCCCTGGCCCACTTGGAGGTGGAGGCTCCCCCACTGTGAAGCCCCGAGACACTGAGACATAGGACTCATCCTGCTCCCTACCCCTGCCAGAGGCTTTGGTGGCCAGCATGGGTGAAAGCAGTTCTTTCTGA
This sequence comes from Uropsilus gracilis, assembly GCA_004024945.1. Classification (NCBI taxonomy): domain Eukaryota; kingdom Metazoa; phylum Chordata; class Mammalia; order Eulipotyphla; family Talpidae; genus Uropsilus; species Uropsilus gracilis. Next base: position 18,670 of record PVHY01017399.1, read on the forward strand.
TGCAAGTGTCTGCTCAATGCTTTGATCACAGTGTTCTTGCAGTTTAGCAGATGTCATTTGCTTTATTATGAGGATTGGATTAGGCTGGAGCATTTCCAGTGGGTTACTCTTCAGAGTTATTTCCATCATGGAGTTCCTTAAATTTAGATGCTTATGATCACTTGAAGTAAAGATAGAAGTGTTTGATCATCACTCTTGCTTGGGAGGAGTTGGAGGTACTTTTGACTGGGGCCCAGATTTAGTATTCTGTATTAAATGATTGTTCTCAAACGTACAAAGTGGACCTTAGAGTCCTTTCCCATATAAAAGTAGCAGCACAAACATGAACAAATGCGCACATATAAAATCCTTCACTCAGAAATTCCAAGTTATCTGATCTGCAGTTTGGCCTGGGCATTGGATAGTTGAAAAACTCCCCAGATAATTCTATTAAGCATCTGGTATAGCCAGTCTTTGTTCTAGGCCTTGCTACCTAAAAGTGTAGTCTGGGACTAGCTGCAGCAACAAGACACCAGGGTCTTACAAGAAGGGCATTTTAATTTAAATTTAAAATTGATATTTAAAAAAATCCATTCAATTAACTAATTAATGAATTATCTACATAGTGTTTAAATTTTGGACAGTATTTGATTTCTCCTCTCATCTGTAGTTGTGGTTCTCCCACCACTGTAGCAGATACATAAATTAAGATGTGGTATATATACACAGTGGAATACTACTCAGCACTCAAATGATAAACACATGTCTTTTACAGCAACATGGATGGAACTGAAAGGATTATGCTAAGTGAAATGAACAGCAAGGAAAAAGATAAATACTGGATAATTCCACTTTTATGTGAATATAGGGGAACCTGAACAAAGGGTCAGGAAAAAGACCAAACTTGGAAGCTGACATAGATCTGGGACATGCAGCAGGGGAGGAGGAGGGAGAGTCAAAATAGGGCAAAGAGGACAGAAGGACAGTGGAGAGGGATTGTAGAGTTTGCATTAAGGCAGGTGTTATCTTTGGGGTTCTCCACTCTCCTGTTGAAATACCCCTCTTATTTTTGCCCAAGACTACTCCTTAAGACAACCTTTCCCTACGGCATGCTACAGTTCCCAGTGTCTCCCTTCTCCCTCCCTTTCCCCCTCTTCCCATAAAAACATGTCACCTTATATCCTTTCCTTCAGTTCTGCCCTCCGCTGGGGAACCAGTGACCTAGCTGACTGAACTGTAATATCCTCCTGCCATAATTACTTGTGTGAAATGGTGGTGGAAACAAAATTTTTTATTTAGTTCTTAAATTTATTTATTTTCTTACTACTTTGTTCATTTTTGTACAGCATTTTATTTCTCCTCTCAGGTATGATTCCTGTAGTTCTCCCACCACGATAGGATGGAGACAACATTTTAATCAAAGAAACCTGAAGGTTACAATTTCTAGTAATATAGACAAGGATTTTAAGCAGTTAAGAGAGGAGATCAGACTTAAATTTACTTGCAGCATGTAGACTCATGCCTCTTTAAAGAGGCAAAAACAGGTTGAGGGAGACCAGCCAATGGACTAAAGCAGAAGCCCAGACACTAAAAGGTAATGGCAGGCCGTCTACAGTTATGGCAGAAAGAATTGGCAGAGGTGAATTGTCCTAAATAGTTAAGAATGGGAATGGGATCATTAGAACCTGAATCATGTAACAATATGTTTTGCTCTTCCTTCTACACCTTTTTTTTGGATCCATCATTGAACAGGATGGAGTTCTTGCACTTTCAGGAGACTTCTCAGTAGTTCATGACAGTTGATAGTAGATAGTTTTAGGCAGTAGTTAAGTGTGGTAGAGAAACAAAGTCATGTCAAGAGGCCTGATAAGAAAAGATAGGTTGGCCTTTTTATCCAGGGAGAACCTACCTTCGGGGTTCATAGTAAGCAAAACCCTGAATGAACTGCAGGTAATTCATGGGCGGATGAAGGGAAGAACATTACATGGGATAAAAGGGCCCAAGCCAAGAAAGAACTTGTGACAGGAGCAGATTTGACATTAAAGAAATAGTAAAAAGGCCCATATACCCAGGAAAGGGAAAATGTGGTAGAAATGAGGTCAGGGCCATAACTAGGCATTGGAACATGTAGGAACTTGTGAGCCAGATAAGGGGCTTGCAAAGCAATCTAAATGAGATGCAAATTCATTGGAGAATTTTGGCAGGAGAATAAAGTATAATCTATATTTTGAAAAGCTCTATAAAAAGTACCCGGCTGCTGTGTGGAGCAGAAACCAAGAGACCAGTGAGGAAGCTACTGCAGAGTGCTTGAAATTGATGATTGTGACTTGAATTGCAGTGGGAGTGGTGAGCAGTCCATTTGAGACAAGTTTTGGTTGTGGGGTGTGAGGAAAATAGGAATCAAGGATGATGGTACTTTGTGTTGTTTTGAGCTAAGCAATTGAATAATTATTGTTGCTTTCATTTACTGAAGACTGGGAATATGTGTTGGTATGCTGAGAAAGGAGGAAGCCTAAATTCTGTAAAGTGTGAGGTGGTAATTTGCCAGCTAGACAAGGAAGTCTCAGGGATATATTGTACATATGGGTAAAAAATATTTTGGGTGTTATGGATGACTTGCAAGTTTCTGAATTGTACAGTTGTGTGGATGGAAGCCTTTTGCAGAAATAGTGCTAAGGACTAGATTTGGGGAAGAAGATCATAAGTTCAGGTTTGTATTTTTTGCCTTGAGGTCCCTACTGACTATCCTAGAGTGAGTATGTTAGTTTATCCAGTTTGATGTGTATAGGTTTGGTGTGCATAAGGAGAAGCCTGGCCAGGAAGTGTAAATCTGAGATTCATTGCTTATTGGGAATCTGAAAAGGAAACAAATCTGGTATTTAAAAATAGAAATGGTGAAAAAGGAACCGTTGTATACCTTTAGTGAACATGTACACTGATCCAGCTTGCATGGAAAACAGTATGGAGGTTGCTCAAAATATTAAAATAGGTTTACCATATGATCCAGCAATTCCCTCCTAGATATCTCCCAAAGAATGCAAAAGCTAATTTGAAGAGGTACATGCAGTCCTATGTTCACTGTAGCACTATTTACAACAGTTAAGTTGTGCCGAAGGATAGATGAGTGGTTTCAGGGGATGTGTTATATATACAATGGAATGACCCTCAGATGTAAAAAAGATGAACTCCTGACTTTTATGACAACACTGATAAAACTGCTAAATAAAATAAGTCAGGAGAAAGATGAATACCAGATGGTTTCAATTATATATGGAATAAAGTAAGACAAAAAGGATCAGATAGAACCAAATTAATAACAAATGTTCTAAAACTGACTATAAATTTGAGACCACCAGGAGAAGGTAGAATGGAGAAGAACAAAATAGGAGGGGGCCCAATGACTATGGTAGAGTTCCAGTAGACCATGGGCACCTTGGCGGTGGGTGTGGTATGTTGGCATTCATAAGAAAGGTGTAATCATTTTCACTTAAATAATATACATTATTGTAAACTGGTGTTTCCCCAATTAAGAAAAATATTAAAAGAAAAAAAAAGGGAAATTAAAAATATTTAAAGATGAGTTAATGCAGGTGATTGACTGTGGCGCTAATTGAAGAATGAGAAGCTAAATAGGATAGTATTGTGCCAGGATTATTGTAACAACAGGAAGCTACCACCAGTCTGGGGGCTGAGCGGATGAGAGAAGAGATGGTGATATCAGAGTCCAGAAGTTGGGGCTCTGTGGTAAGACCTGGGGTCATTATAACCTGGGGCCTTGGGGTAGGGCTCTAACCAGTAGGAGTAAGAGATGCAGCTGTGATTGGAGATCATCACAGGAAGCCAGGTGTGTGTGTGGGGGATGTCCTGGCTTTTTCCATTCTCCTACTCTTCATTCTTTCAATTCTTCATTCTTTCAATGATCACTCAGTGGCCAAGTTTCTCAAATCTGGGAAATATATTCCCTACACTGTAGAGCAGATTAGGGAAGGGGGCAGGGATCTGAGAGGAAATAGACTGTGAATCAGCACAGTCAGTTCTATCTAGTTGGTGAGGAAGTCAAAAAGAAAGTGTAAAAAAGGCTGGGCATGGTGGCACGTGCCTGTAAGCTTCAGCTTATGAAGCAGCTGGGGCTAGGGATCATGGTTCGAGTCCCCCCCCCCATGGCTGGGCGTGGTGACGCATGCCTGTAATCCCAACTACCTGGGAAGCTGAGGCTGGGGATTGCTTGAGCTTGTGGTACCCCAGAAAACTTGAGCCTGCGGTTCCACAGGCAAAAATAGCGAGACCTCGTCTCAAAAAATAAAAAGTGTAAAGAGGAATTTATAGCCCATTCTGAAATGCCAGCATTTAAAAACAGAAGAAAGAAAAATGAAAGAGATTGAGAAGGAATGACCAATGAGGAAGAATGGGAATCAGAAAAGTGTGGAAATCTGAAGGTAAGAGAAGAGAAAACAGGAGTGATTAACTGTCTTACATCACTGAGATTTTAGGAAGGAAGAAAAAGGGATATTTTATTCAGTGACATGGAGGCCACTGGTGACATTAGACAAACACTTAAATTCTAGGGCAAGAACTCTACTGGGGCTGGTGAAGGAGTGAGTGAGGGCAGACAAGTTTTCACACAGCTGACTGTGAAGAGAAGAAGAATGCAGAAGGTTTTGAATGTAGCCAGGAAGAGAAGCAAAGGAGGGCTGTTTTTGTCTGCACTTTTTAAAAAATAAGGATACTTTAGATATGCTAAATTGCCAAAGGGTGACCCATACATAGGGAAAAATCAAGGCATTAGAAGAATGGATAATCAGTAGATTAAATTTCCTGCAGGGCAGGAGGACAAAATAGGGATTAAATAATAGTAGAATTGGCACTGGTAAGTGGAGCTGCCTCCTCTGAGTCAGGAGGAAAGGAGAAAGATGCAGGTGGCTGAGGTGGTGGGGAGGAGAGTTGTGTCTGGCAGTGATTGGGGCTGATGGGGTTTGTATCTCAAATTTGTGAGTGTTAGATTGGAGCTTCCAGCATCCACAGATGTCTGTGTATCTCCCTTTGGGACAGAACTTGTGATACTGTTTCGTGGGATAGGAATAACAAGAATAATATGTAATCCAGACCTTGAAGAAACTCTGGGGCTACTGGAGAGACAAAGAAATTCACTGTCACCTGAAATACAGATGATGAGCACTGCACTTGTTGATATGTAGGGCATACATCATTTGCTACTATCTGATAATATCCAAGGTGGTGATGGGAATATTGGCAAGAAGGGAGGAAAATCCAAGTGTTCCAGAGAATTGACAGAGGGGGATCAGTTGTACTGCTTATAAAATTCTCTTTGTATAGTTTGATATTTACCAGACATACTGCCATTGAAAATCATAGTATTATCTTAATTTTAATGGATTTGGGGGGGGGTCCTCTTGAAGGGAAAGATAGGTGGTACCCCAATGATGAATTCTTTTACAATTGTTTTTCTTACAATTCCACTTATACCTAACAGACACAAAACAAGCTCATGTAGGGCATAATACTTAGACAGTAAGAATAGCAGAACAAATGTATAAACTAATAACTAAGATTATAGACCTATAAAATTTACAGTTACTGTGATAGAGGATATTTAGTTTTTACTAAATCCTTTTTTGCAGTTAGGTTCTGAATTTAGCATGTCTCAATGACTAAGTAGAAATTCAATGATCTTCCCACTTTTCTGAATTGGGATCACCAAAAACGTTGACTTGTAGACCATTCACAGGACTTATATATGTCACTGTTCATTCTGTGACCATGAAAGCAGTCCCACATGGCAAAGTAGCATTGCACTGCAAACCAAAGTGTGAGCACTAGAATTGAGTGGAAAAGGGTGTTTCCTGAGATGGTTCAAAGCAAGCTTTTATCAATACCATTAAATGAACAGAAAATGAAAAAATAAAACTTTGCCATGAGAACTCAGATATTCCCAAAAATGTTTCCTGTATCCAATTTGAAAAGTACCACACAACTATTTAGAATAGACAGCCTGAGTGCCCATGGACAGATAGATGTATACATGATAGAATACTATTCAGTGATAAAGAAAGATGAAATCTTGCCATTTGCAGCAACATGGATGGGACTGGAGATGGAGCTCATGCTTAGGGCAATAAGTTAAAAAGAGAAAGACAAATTCAGATAAATTCATGTATCTGTGGAATATAAAGAAACCAAGTAAAGGGACAGACAAAATCAGACCGAAATGAACTCTTAGGATTGGACTGTAGAACTGAGATCAACGTTGCAGGGGTTCGTAACATAGGGTGGAGGGGGTCCAGTGGATTGTGTGTGAACGGTTAGTGTATTGTGGTGATGGGTGTGCTGCAGTGACATTCATTTGAATAGGTGTGAACCTTCAATATATGATGGTGTAAACCAGTATTATCAAGATAGAGAGAAAAGCCATGTGCTAGCTGGGCATCAGGGCTATGAGACCATATAGGGTAAGCGTTAAAACAGAGTTGGGGAGCAAGGCAAAGAAATCTATCTTGAATAGGAAGAGTTTAAAGATAAAAACTGTAAATGAGAACTATAAAACCATGTTGTTTTTTTAAACCATACCTACCACTTGTATGATTTTAACCTCTGTAGAATCTGCTCTTTGTTTTCTCTCTCAGTCCTCTGATGTCCTGTGTGGTTGGCTAAGTGGTATGAAGGTGATCCTTATTACTGTAATACCATATTTGTGAAAAGTCAAGATTTCCTAAAGGGATTTTGTTTAAAAGTTTTAGGTGAAATAAAAATAGACATACAGACCAATGGAATCAGAGTGAGAGCCCAGAAATAAACCACACTTGGATGGAGAGCCAAAATATAAGACAGAGGAGCCAAGATTAACGCTGGAGAAAGGAAAGTCTCTTCAACAAATGGTGCTGGGAAAACTGGACAGCCATGCAAAAGAATGAAATGAAGCCATAATCTTATGCTATATGTAGACATTAACTCAAAAATGCATTAAAGACTTGGATATAAGATAGGAAGCCATAAAAATGCATAGGAGAAAACAGGGAAAAAAGCACTATGACTAATTTCATGGATGTCTTTGAGGACTCAATTCTACAGCAAGGTAAACAAAAACAAAAATAAATGGTGGGACTACATCAAATTAAAAAACTTATATACAGTGAACAAAAGGCTACCATTAAGATGAAAAACATCCTAGTGAGTGGGAGAAAATATTTCCATGTCACATATCTATGAGGGGCTAATATCCAAGCTCTACAAAGAACTCCTACAACTCAGCAACACCAAATAAAAACAGACATAAAAATAAAACAATACAAAAATTGGTAGAAGAGCTAATCTAGACACTTTTGTGAAGAAGACATACAGATGACCAACAGGGACAAGTGAAAATGCTCATCAGGGAAATGCAGACCAAAATCACAATTATATACCCTCTTACACTTGTAAGAAAGACCCATATCAACAGAAACAAATGTTGGTGAGAGTGTGGAGAAAAAGAAACCTTTGTACACTGTTGGTAAGCATGTAGACTGGTTCAGCCTCTATGGAAAATAGTACAGTGGTTTCTCAAAATATTAAAAATAAATCTACCATATATATGACCCAGCAATTCTATTCCTTGGTATCTTCCAAAGAATGCTGCAAAAACACTAATTCTCATGGATATATGCATTCATATATTGATTGCAAAACTGTTTGTGATGGCCAAGCCATGGAAATAAGTACCCAACAACAGATGAGTAGATTAAGATATCACATGCTCACACACACACACACACACACACACACACACACACATGCATGCACGCATGCACACACAGGAGTACTACTCTATTTTAGTTATTTAAAAAAAAAAGATGAACTCTTGCCATTTGAGACAATATGAATGAAATGAGTGGGTAATCCTAAGCAAAATAAGCTAGAAGGAGAAAGAAAAATACTGGATGATTTTTCATTCCTATGAGGTGTGTGGAGAAGCAAAACGAAATTAAAAACAATCCCCTGGAAAAATGAGTAAAACTAAAAATACTGGGGAGGGTGGATGAGCAAAAATAAACTCTGGTGGAGGACTGGTGATGGATGTGATACTGTAACCCATATCTGAAGAGGCATGAACTTATACTTCTGAATCATATACAGTTTTGTAAACACCTAAAAATAAAAGGTTTTAGGGTCATATTATTCCAGAAAACAAGGTAACTGCTTAGCTATTGATCATTGATCTATAATGATTATTTTCAAATCATCATCCCTATCCAAACCAGAATGCTTTAGGTATGTTAAAAGGGTTTTGGACAGGGAGAAATCATCTTGAATTGTATTAATAATTTAACTCAACAGCATCCAACAAAGGAGGCTTTATTTTTGTTTCACTTGGAGAGATGGTAATCGAATTGGAGTAAACAGAATATTGGCCTTGATATAAAATCTTATTTAGAACACAACTGAGACATTGTGATATACTTATGCACTGAGGCAGAGAAGTGTTAGTCTCATTAAGTATTCGTTTTTGTGGCTAGCATTGTACAAGCAAAACAGTTTTTCAATCAAGGCCTATGGAAGTTTTAATCTTTAACCATTTCTCCCTCATTACCTTTTGTTCCCACCCGAGGCTGAGCTAGGGATGAGAAACTCTAGGTCTGTAGTTTACCAACTCAACTTGAAATCAGTTCGACTACCTTCTTTGACCTCAGAAGCCCAGCACCTGCATTTAGAAGCATCTAAGATCCTAGGGATCCATTTCAACTTGCAACTAGTGGCATCCATCACCACCTACTTCCCAATAATACCTCTTACCTTGTCTCCCCACCCTCCTGACACTGATCTCTAGGGATCATGCCTGTTTGTGCATGTCTTCGTGCCTGCCTATCATTCAGAAACATCTATTCTATGGTTATACTTGACATTTGCACAATTCTCTTCATTCTTTCAGTGTACTTTCATGTATAAACCCTCAGATAAACAGGACTCTCCTGTTCCCCAAGAGAAGGCAAGGCAGGTGTTTTGTCTCTTTTATCTTTTGGGAGTACTATCACCAAGAAGGGTAATGACTTGCCCAAGATGCCCAAGAGAATTTAGAGCTTGTTCTTCAGTCTTATTATTGGAGTTCAGTGCCATTGAATAGTTAATGCTGTGCATTTTTTTTTCCTTAGAAGAGGTTTTTAAAAAAAATTATGTTATTTTGAGCTAATATTGGTTGACATCATTGTTTGTGTTTTGGGAGTATAGGATTCACATCCCTTTCCCCAGTTAAGGTGTTACTACCATGGTGTATCTACCACCAAAGCACCAGGAGTGAACCATCATGGTCTCTTGTACTCTCTTCCCACTTTGTTTTCACCTTTTTTCTCCTCTCCTCACCTCAGGAACCCTTGGTTCTACAATCAATTTTCAAGATTTAGCTTTTACATTTGGCTTCATCTAACTCTTTGTTTGGTTTTCTTAGAGAAAAGGCTTTTATACAAAAGGTACAAACTAGTAAAAGAATGAGTCACTTTTTTACTAAACATATAATGTGTGTGTGTATATGTGTAGTTACTATTCTTGGAGGTATGTTCCATAGGTGCTTTATCAGAATATTAAAGCCTTTTTGCCTTGTCATCAAATAGAGAACATCTTGTGAAGAATGTCCTTTGGGGCATAAAAACACTAATCTGAAAGGACACCTACACTCTTTTGTTTATTGTAGTACTATTGACAATAGCTATGACATGGAAACAAACTAATGCCCCAAAACAGATGAGTGAATCAAGAAGGTATGGCCTATGTATACAATGGAATACTACTCAGTGATCAAAAAACGTAAACTCGGGCAACATGGATGAAACTGGAAGTGGTTATGCTATGCAGAAACAAGGCAGAAGAAAGAAGATAAATACCAAAAGGTTTCGGCTTGTATGTGGAATAAGAGAAACTGAACAAAGAGTCAGGGAAAACAGAAAGCTTGCAATCTGCTCATGATGGGTAAACTATGGAGACTACACTTGAGGGTAGAATTGAAAACTGGATAAAAATGAACAATGATGTAAAATATAAATAATAATTAAAAAAGAAAAATTGTCCTTTGGTAACTGGAAAATAGCACCCTGGAAGGGACCTGGGAGAAGTTTCTTTTTAGGAACTATCCGTTGTATGAAATTTGTAGGTTGTCAGGGTTGAAAGAGTCAATACTCATGATCTGACTTATTAGGTGTTTGTTGGTTAAACCCTTCATTAGATGCCATTTGAAACCTTGTAGAGTGTGGGGTGATTTTGAGTAACAACTCTTATGCACATGACCCTTCATTAACTTAAAATGTTTCTGTGATCTACAAAACAAATTATTAAAAAATGAAATGTTGACTTTACAGAAGACAAAGTTATTATTTCTTATGATCTTAGAACTTCAAATTGTTCTGTTTGGATTATTTACCTTAAATTTGTTAGCTGTTAGGAAAATTGCATATTCAGATATTTAACGATATTGTTGAATGGAATGTAGTTTTTAGCTATCTCAATGATAATGGTTTTCTTTCTCCCCTCTCTCTCTGTGTTGCTCTATCTTTATTTACAAGTAGGTGCCAATTCTTCCCAAAACTGTTAATCAGTTACTTATATTTAGTTTATATAACACTCACATTCATATGAGTGTTTCTAGTTCTTTTGTGCTTTAGCTAGATGTATAGAAGAAGAAGGCAAGGTCTGAAATTAATTTTTTAGTGAAAGCTAATGGAAACCAAATAATGGAGTACTGAAAATTCAATAAGAAGCAATATATCAGACTGGCTGTTTTCCCTCTTTGCTTTTGAATAAAACGTACACAGTGATGGAGTGTTAAGTGCCTATGCATTTCTTAGCAATGTGCACTTAGGAATCTCTTACAAATCTCTGTCTTGTTTCTTAGACTATCTACGCTAACCAGTGTAGTCAGTATCCACAGTTTCAACTTCTTTCCTATGGTTAGTGGGTCACATAACAGGTGGGGTTTGTGGAAACCTTCAAAATTCATTGGTTTGTGTTTTGGATTTTCAGTGAATCTAGAACCTTTCATTAACAAATATGACATATCTGTTACACAGTCTCTTTAACTCCTACGTGATGCTTAATTTTCTGTAGATGCAAATAGTTCTCAGGAGAGACTGGAACAGGGGTGTGAAATAGTTCTGTTACAAATTACCTGTGGTCTGCTTATGGAACTTTTCTACCATAAGTGGTTTAACTGGTTCCCTGCTGGGAATGGATACCTCAGAAGGTTCAAGTATTAACATGTCCTCACACAGCATCTTAGTCAGAAAGTCTAAGATGAGGGAAATGGAGTTGAAATATGAACAAATAATTTGCAACTTGCAACCTTTAGAATTTCAGGTTTGTGCTCCTCTGTGTGTTTCAATCTCACAGTTTGAATACTAAATGCCACTACCCTTTACAATTATCATAATAGATTTTGTCTCCATTTTACAAATGTGGGAAGGCAAACTTGTGGTGTAATAGTGTAAACAGTTTTCCCAGAGTCATCCAAGACAGTGATGTTTAGGGCCACATCCCAGGTGTAAGAGTATGCTGTTCATGCCACGGTTCACACTGAAACCTTCTTCAGCCTAGATGGCATAGGTAGTCATTTCAAGTAGCAGCTGTGGAGATCCTGGTGGTAATGATGAAATGTTTGTGGCAGGTGGAAGGCTGCAAGGTCTTCAAGAGCATATGGACATTTACATTGTTTCTTCCTTTGTGCCCCCCAACCCTACCCCTCACTTTTGCTGTTCCTTTCAAATCTTACCTGCCTGCTGAAATTCTTCATCATCTGACTGCTTATCTTTTTTACTTACCTCTTTTCCTAGTACTGGAAACTGGGTCTGGCTTGGTAACTCTTACAGCAAATGATTTTGTAGCTTTCTCTTGAATAAGGAAATGAAAGTTAATATACTGAAATATTTTTACTGTACTTTTTAAAATACTGTGCATGTATTTTTACAGTACATTTTACTGAAGTCAGTTGTAGGGACAAGAATGACTTAAGAGGAACCCTACTCCCAGATATTTTTATTCACAAGGCATACCAAATTATTTTTAATATCCATACTAAATTTTTGGGCTTTTTTCTGTCTTTAGACATCATATGAAAATGTTTTTCATGATTCTGCATCATTCTGTTACATGAATTTAGCATATTTACAGTTCTATGTGGGGGTATTTTGGTTATTTTCTAGTGTTTTTCTGTGATGAACATTATAAAAATGGATAAATATGTTAAAATCTTGCCTTTTGTGATGACATGGATGGAACTTGAAAGGATTATGCTAAGTGAAATCAGTCAGAGGAGAATAAAATGCTGTATGACTTCACTCATCTGTGGAACATAAAGAAACAAAACAAAGGAACAGATAAAATATAACAAAAAGAAAACCTGTAAATTCTGACAATATTATGGTGGTTACTAGAGTGAAATAGGTAAAGGTGGGAAGTAGAACTGGGTAGAGGGGGTCAATTAGATGGTGGTAGATCGAAATTAGACCTTAGGTGATGTGTGTAGTAAGGCGTGTGTATACATTTGTTGAGTGTGAAGCTCTTTACCTAAAATTTAGTGTTAATGAATGAATGTTACCTTGATAGTTTTTTAGACAAACTCTTTTCAAGATGAGAATTATTCACTGCTTAACAAAACTGATTTTAATGGATTTTTTTTCTTTATTTATATATAAATTTCACAACTTTGTAATCTCAAGGGTTTGCCTCCCCCCCTCCCTCCCCTCCCTTCCCCCCTTTTCCCTCCTGTTCATAGTTGTGCGCTTCATTTTGGTGCTTCGTTTGTTTTGACTTTCTTCAAGGCTTTTATTTATTTTATTTTTTTTTTTCACTATATCCCATATATTAGTGAAACCATTTGGTTT
>PVHY01017400.1:0-10383 GCA_004024945.1 Uropsilus gracilis
GCAGAAAAATGGGAGATGGGGTGACTGGAGAGGAGTTAAGGAGGGAGGAGGGATCAATTAATGCACAATTGTTACAAATCAATAAAATGAATTTTTAAAAAATAATAAAATAAAATTTGGTATGCATAAAAAAAAAGCCCTCACTCAGTATTCAGGGAAGGCTGGCTTCCATACAACACTGCCAAGTTCCAGCTCCATATGTGCCTTCTGGGGTCCAGAACTTCTCCAATTATGGGGAAGGACACATTATCATCTGGTTTGCTGAGCTGGTTTTAGTTTCCAACACCTGCTATTCTTGTTTTTTAACTATAAATAACTGTCAATCTGGCTTCATAATGAATTGTCTTGTGGATCTTCTGTTTAACCTTTCTATGTGCAGGAATACAGATTTACAACAGTCTTCTTTAGTCTACATATCCAACAGCTAGACTTTACTGCACATATGGGCTATGTCCAATTAGATCATTCATCTCCCTATCGTAAAGCAGATGTCTGCAAACTCCTTCAATATTTGCTCAGACAATAGTGCAACAGGAATGCACTGCCTGTGAATATATCCTACTTAACTTGCAATGTATTGACAAAAAAGTAATACTGAGTTATTTTTAGTATTATGGCTTTTTTTTTTTTTTTGAAACTATAGGTCTCGCTATTTGCCCATGGAACCGCAGGCTCACGTTGCCCAGGATACCACAGACTCAAGCAATTCCCAGCTTCAGCTTCCCAGGTAGCTGGGTTTACAGGCACACACCACCACACCCAGCTATTTGTTGGGACTAGGTCTCGCTGTGTTGCCCTGAGTAGTACTCGAACCGTGATCCCTAGCCCCAGCCACTTCATAGGTTGAAGCTTACAGGCATGGGCCACCGTGCCCGGCTTTATTATGGCATTTTTTATAATAGGAAAGGCATAGAAAAAAGTTCTTGTAGACCAGCGTACTGACACGTGCCTGTAATCCCAGCTAATTGGGAGGCTGAGGTTAGGCATCACTTGAGGCTCTGGGTTTGGGACAACCCTGGGCAACATAGTGAGCATAGCAAGACTTAGTCTCTAAACAAACAAACAAACAAAACAGTTCTTGTAACTAAAAAAATAATAATAATAACGAAATATGCAATTAGGGGGAGGGGAGAAAATATGCAATTAATAGAATTACTAAGCACAAATTAATTTCTCTTCTTTTCCTGTTTCTCTTCAATTCTTTATCATTACATTTTTTTCATTCTGCTGAAACAGCTACTACCACATCAATAAAATTTTCAAAATTCTCAGGGTCTTCCCAAAATAACTGGACTTGCTTTGCTAACCTGTAAGGTTTTCTGTAAACAGACTAGTAAGTTGCCCAACTGGCAGAATAGTGCTATGCAGCTGTACTTATGGTAATGTACAGACTATTGATGTTAATGACTGAACCGGTTTTTGAAGTTAGAAGAAAACAAGGGATATCTCAGGTAACTGGAGAAGAAACAGAGGTCTCCAAAGGTGACCAAGTGCCCAAAGTTATCCAGCAAATGAAAGCTGAAAAGTAGTACTTGTCAATTATCTATAGGTATCAGGTATTGTGATGGTATACTATCATATAGTAAAGACATATCAATAATAATCCCTCATATGAGATATGTAGTCTTTTAACAACCCCACAAGACATTACCACAAAACTATGATTTTGTAACCTGGGCCCTGCAGAGCAAGACAGGGTTTTTTCCACTGCTGCATAAACAGGGGAAACCATTAGAAAGATGTAGTAGGTTCACCTACCCTTGCCAAAAGTTGCTGCCAGTGGGCAGCCCCTCCTTCAGGCTGCAGGATTAAGTGGCCAATCAGGAGGTCATCAAGTAAGGTGGGGGACTTTGAAAAAGAATATAAGGCAGTGCAGGAGTTAGCTTGGGGCTGGGACTCCCCATACACTCCAAGATTCCTAGACGCTGATTCCCAGACTCCTGTTACTCTGTACCTGCCTCAAAAGAAGAATGAAGGCGCTTCCAGCAGCTGACCATCAAAAAGAGAAGCTGAAGAGTTTTTGCAGTGACCAGGAGAGTGAACTTGCCTCCAGTCTTGTTACGTGGAAAGAACACCAAAGGTCCTGGACCTGATGTCTCAAAGAGCTGTTTTTCTTATTGTCTTGTACTGCCGTGGTGGTGCTGCCTCCATTGTTTGGCCCAGATCTGGTGCCGTTTATCCCAACTTTCAGACTGCTGTTGTGGTGTCATCTCAGCAGCCCTACCTGTGAGCAGCTATGGCTGCCCCTGTGAGTTGGATCTCATTCTGCTGTTTTCCTGCTGCCACATGTTCCATATCCTCATTGGCAGGATGGTGTCATCTTGGGTAAGCAGCCTTTTGTTAGTGACTTCTGAACACTGCTGACACTGTGGTGAGCTAGCCAGTCACTTGTGGCTGTAGTAACTGTTTTCCCGCTTGCTAATAAACTCCATTATTGGTGTTCCCTAGGCCTGAGTGGTGCAATTGTGTGTGCAGGTAAAGAACACAGTGAACTGTCTTCTATTGGGCACTGTCATTGAATAGCTATAGCACTCCTATGGTCCTGTTCCAGTTTTATGAATTAAGCCCTGTCATCTTTAAACTGCCTTTGCTATGGCAGACTGGTCTGGCATATAGTACCTGACTTCTAGTTTGTCTCTGGCTCCCGCAGATTTAGCCACTGGCCCATATTTGGCTTTTGCAAATCAGGATCCAAAAGCAGTGGGGTTGGAGGAACTCTCACTTTCTCTCCCCTCCTACTTCTTTTCTAGGAGCAGCCTATGAGTGGTTAGACTTAGTCCCAGTGTCCTGCAAGAGCACTGTCCCCATTTCTACAGCTTTATCAGAAGCAGAGGAGACAAGTACTCTTCTGTCCGAGGTAGGCTTTAAGGTAGTCTCTGCCCCCGAGTTCTGCAGTATTTCCTAAGGAGGCAGGCTGATTTCACCAAAAGCCAGTTTGCAGAAGTCAATTTGTTTAATGGCTGATTCCCTAAATAATCAATTTAGTAAACCAATATGCTGGCTTTACTTTTTTCTTTAAGCAGGCTAGTCATAATTGAAAGGTTTTTATTCTGGGGGTGGGGGAGAAAGGGAGAGAGCAGGGATGGAAAAAAAGAAAGAAAAGTTTTTATTCTGTCTTCATAACAGTATTAGAGGAAGTGCACTCTGCCTATCTCCCTGTTTCTGTAGTACTAGAGATAGGAGAGAGGAATCAGGGAGAGGACCAGGGAATAGTACAAGTATCTGAGATTAAAGGGTTTTTGTAGAACTGTCAGTAGACAAATTCTCTGGGAATTGATTTAGTCATTTCCAGGTGCCTGAAGACTTTCCAGTCTTCTAATTCCAAAGGTAATAAGGCTTTGTGTTCCAAATACATCTTTAAATGTATTTTCTTCAGCACTGAAAAGTTCACAAAAATTTCCCTTTGTACATACAAAGGAGGTCATGTGAAGGTGGGTAGAGAGAGAGATTACAAGACACTGGCCTCGAAGACAGTAGTGCAGCTACATTGAAACCAGATCTCCATGGCGCTTGAGGCCATGGGGCATGCTGACTTTTTTGACCTCTGTCCAGGCCTGTGGGCAGCCCTTCCCCTGCATGCAGGTTGCAGGGTGGTTCAGGCAGCAATGAAAGCAGCTGAAAGCTGCGGCAAGTGTTTCACCATCCTGCTGCCATCCTGCTGCCCCCAGTGTGAGTGGCCCCTGATGGTTCTGGCAGCAGGCCCCAGGAGGCACTGCCTGTAGGCAGTGGTTGGGCCACTCTAAAAGCAGCCAGCAGTGGCAGTGGAAGGTGGTAGTGGTGGTTTCCCTACCCTGAAGGCCCAGGGAATGCAGCCCCGTTCGTTAGGGCTGTAGCAGTAAAGCCACCCTGCTCATACAGGGACTCCAGCAGTGAAGGCCATCCCAAGTCTCCAGGCTCCTGATTAATGGCCATGGGGAGGAGGGTTGGGCCCCATGGAGGCAGCTCTGGTGCTGCAGCTCCTTGAAGCCATAAGTGGGGAGGCTTCCAGAGTGCCAGGCCAACATGGTGGGCTTGCAGCCGCAGCTCACCCAGCAGTTATTGGGACCCATGTCTCAGCAGTGGTGTAGGGCCTCCTGAATTGTTAAGCCCAGCCCAGCTGAGGGAAGCTAGGTGCAGTGTGCCTCTGGTCCCACTGAAGCCTGCTCTGATGCACAGCCTTCCTGACCTTAGTGATAGCAGGTCTAGGTAGGCACTTGGCTTTTTCTTTTAAAACCTGGTTCCTGCCTGCCTGTGACTACCATGTTTCTTTCCACAAACTTTCTCCCTTGGTGAAACAGGAACAGCAAATCTGCCCACCTGTGAAGATGCAGGTGCCTTCCTTTTTCTAATAAACCTGTCCTTTAAAAATGTTTAAAAAAAAGAAAAAAGAAAAGAAAAGCTGGTGCTAAGATTGTAAATGGACCAATTAGGTCTGAATTTTCCAGCTGTCATTCAAACCTTGAGCTTATTTTATGGATTGAAAATGGGAGTGAACCAATCGGTGCTTTGATTGGTGCACCAATCACACAGGAATAAAAAATGGTTCAATCAAGCTTATAGAATGGGGGCTATGAAGAGGATAAAAGCAGAGTGAGCAGCCAGCTTGGATTCACTCAGCAGATAGGCCCTGAAAAAGAATTCAGCACTCTGAAAACACTGAGCAGTTGGGTCTCCCAGGAAGCACTGAACAGACATCTGTGGGATATGACAGTCTCCAAAATCTTCAGAGACCCAGCCATTGTACCTGCCTCTGGTCCTGCCTCTGACTTCACCTGAAAAGAGCATTGTCTGTCTGGTCCTGGTGTTTCAAAAAGCTGTTGGACATTGGCTTATGCCAACAACACACAAAGAGCTATAACACTGGTATTTTCAACATCACCTCCTGGTGATTAGTGCTGCCCAGATTGCTGACTGGTCACTGGCACTCTGTTCCAGCCACCTTTGAGAGCTGTCCATTTCGGATTGTCCAGGACTGCCTCCTGGTATTGTTGAGTCCACCACCAGTGTTTTCTAGCCTGGCCTTCAGACTTGCTGCAGGCTGCTGTGATGTCACCTCAGCAGCCCCACTGGTAGCACCACAGCTGTCACTGTGAGTTGAATTTTGGGCCACTGCTTACTAGCGTGCCATTAGCTTCAGATCTTTGTCAAAAGGATAGCACCATCTTGCATGAGAGGTCTTTGTTTGGGATTATTAAGACACTGCATATACTATCTGGGGTGAGACAGCTGGCTACTTGAGGCCTTAGAAATGCTTTCATTTTCCCAGTCCCCTGTTTGTTAAATAAACCCTGTTGTACCTGAGCCTAAGTGGTCTTAATATTGTCAGACATGGAAGAAAACCCACAGACAGGGACCTGTTCCCCTCCTTGGCACTGGTTCAAGTACTGTTTTAACATATTAAGCAGAGCCAGAAGCTGGAGGGTAGTACGGCGGCCCTAAAACAACTAAATTTTGCTCCAATGAAATGATTTCAGATTGGTCTCCAGAACTGTGAGAAAAGATTTCTGTTTAACACCACTAAATTTGTGGTAATTTGTGACTGTAGCTTTGATGGATGGTACAAACCAGGGAGCTCTGAGTGCAGGAATAGCATGAACCTCGCTCCTCACTTAGGAGTTTGTGCATTTGGAGCAAAAAGGAAAAAGGTTGGACCAGACTAGCTATCTAAGACAATATGGGCACAGTCACATTTTCCACTTTCCAGTTAAATTAATCAGTGCAGCCTGCTCATCACTGTATAGAAGATTTAGAGCTTTTTGTTTATCTGAAAAAAATGAGTATTTCTTTAATAAAGACTGTCTATAACACTATCATAGTCAATGACATTTAAAATGGAATAGCTAGGCATTAATACTGAATAAAAAAATATACCACCATTCTCTAATTTCCTTAAATCTCATATTGACTGCTAATATTTCTGATATTGGAATGTGAATTATAGTATGCATGTACATGTCATATAATACCCTCCAATAGCTATTAAATTAATAGCATGTTCCTATGCCCAAGAGTCTTATAATCAAAGAAATATGGAACTTAACACTGTTTTGGAAATTCTAGTGTATTCTGTAACATATACAAAATAAAGAATAAACTATTTGTTAAAAGATTTAATTGATTTTATTAAATGATTCATGAATCAGGAATCCATCCCATCTAGCAAGCTGAAAGACACTGCCTGGAGTAAACTATTTAAAAGGGAAGAAAAAGATTATTTGCAAATGATAATATAACTATAGTTGATCCAAGAAAATGAAAAACTCTTAAAATCAATATTAGGTAAGGAATATGGCTGCATATGAGAACTATACAAAACACAGTACTTCCCTAAATGTAGCAGAAAAACGTTGTATTCTTAAAAGCAGATAAAATATTGAAAAACAAAACAGAAACATCTGGGAATAATCTGGAGAAATGTGAAGTGCCTAAATGTGGAAAAGTACAAAACTCTGCTGAGGAATATATACATAAATATATATACACATATGCATATGCATACACACACACAGAGGACACACCAACCTCAAATGAGATAGCTGACAAGTTTATGAATGCTAACTAATGCCAAATTCAATAACAATTTACTGCAAATTCTAATGAGGTTAGGAGGTAGTAGGGAGTGAATATCTAAATTTCAAGTATAAAAATGAATGGGCAAGAATGATCAAAATATTTATTTAAAAAAGATAGCTACACTAATCAAATTAAAGCAATAGTGGTATGACACAAGAACGGAGCTACAAACTAACGGAGTAGAACCACATTCCCACAAATAGAGTCTAGTGTGTGTACAAACCCAATGCATTACAGACAACCAAAAGCAGCAGTGAAGGGAAGAAGGGTTAGTGGATAGATGCAGCTGGGCCAACTGGTTGATATTCTGAGGAAAAAAAACTCATTTAGAGCACTGCTATATGTTAATAAATTAAAATCACAAAACGATTATAGGCCAGGCATGGTGGCGCATGCCTGTAAGTTGCAGCCTAGGAAGCTGCAGTGGGGATCAGGGATTGCTGTTCAAGTCCTGCTCGGGTTAATGTAGCAAGACCTAGTTCCAAAAAAAATAGCTGGGTGTGGTGGCACGCAACTGTAATCTCAGCTACCTGGGAAGCTGAGGCTGGGAAATGCTTGAGTCTATGGTACCTCGGGCAACGTGAGTCTATGGTTCCATGGGCAAAAATAGTGAGACCTAGGCTCAAAAAGAAAAGAACAACAACAAAAAAAAAACAAAAAATGATTATAGGATGATTTGTAATGTATTTTAAATAAAATTACTGAAAAAATGAAATCAGTGTAGATGACTTGCTCTGTTTCACAACAACAGAAGATATCACAAAGGAGAACATCTGTTCACTACAGATAAATTCTGTATTTCAATAAAAGCAACACAATGTTTGAAAATGTTCCCAGGGAAAAAATGCTAATTAAAATAGACAGGGAATCACAGTCACAACACATATGCAACACAGAGTTAAAACATATATATATATATATATATATATATGTGTGTGTGTGTGTGTGTGTGTATGTGTGTGCGTTCACAGAAAGCCCACCCACCTTGAGGTAGCACATACCCATGCAGTGCTCCTATCAGCCAGCACTGTAGTTGACCTTGTAAACCTAATAACCAATTTATGAGAGAAGTACACTATTTTTGTTTCTAAGTTGAAGAAGAAATGAAGGCAAACCAAAGTCATAGAGGTGTTCAGGGTAACATAGCCAGTAACTGATAGAACCAGGATTCAGGCTCAGGCATTTTGGCTCCAGAGCAGATGCTGTTGCCAGTACACTTTGCTGCCTGTACTAAAGCTGCAGTCAATAAGAAGGTATACACAAAAAGGAAGCACAAACATTTGGGGAAATAGTCACATTAATAATTAAAGACATGAAAAGGTAATATCTGTTTTCATTCATTAAAATAATGATTGAAATATTAAAAACAAAACAGAAAAAGATTACTCATCTTGGACTCTAGGAATCCATTCTGGTCTCCTCAAAAATGTTCTCAAATATGAGCAGGTCACTGCTGTCAACTTTCTTTAAATCCTATAGTGGCTACCAAGTGCTCTTGGGATAAAGGCCCAAGTCTGTAATGAGGTCTGCAGTATATCCCCATCCCAAGCCCCCCCTGACTAGACCTCACAAAAGGCACCTTCCATCCTATTTGTCCCACAGTCACAGAGCACACTTGAAGCCTTGAAAAAGCTGAGTCATGCTGTTTTTTGCTCTGGTCCTATCCCTATACCAGAGTGCAGAAGGCATACAAAATTTATAGTACCTGGAGAAGGGGGGGTGATATTGATAGTACCTGTAACCTCAGAAGCTTTCCTTGTAATCCTTATTATCTGTATTGGCATGATCATTTGACTGTGACTCTGTCCTGAGCAGTCTTGTACCCCTATCATCCATCAAAATGCCTTTGCTATGGAAGGTCAGTATGTGTCAAATGAATACACATTAACTACCAAGGAAAGAGAAAGAAGGGAGAAAAGGAAAAAAATGCAGATAAGCAAGCACTCTACTAACTGGTACCAAGTCTAAGCTGATGGCTTCAATTTGTTGTTAGAGCATACTTACAATAGCAAAAACGTGAAAACAGCTTTCATGTCTAAGACTGGAGACAAGGTAAGGTAGATTCTGGTATACTCATAAATCACATAAAAATAGTATTTACAGTCAATACCATATCAGGCATTTAGTTTATAACAAATAGAAATTTGTAGAGAAAAACCACAGCTTTGACAAACAATATGCCTAGTGGCAGACAATGCTCACCTGCCTGCCTTACAGAGGCTTTACTTTGCTTGCTTTCCTCTCAGAAGGCCAGGCTTTCTCGCCAGACTGAAGGACCTGGTTAGTCTATTCTAACACTCTTGGAGATTTCATGTCTCTAATCACAGATACAACTCTGGGCTAAAAAAAACACCAAAAACAAAAGTCTATCAGGGGTTTTCTGTGACAAAGGCTCCTTGTAGTGACACTCTGAGGAAGACAGAGAGGAGACTGGGATTTGCTGAGATGTTGAATCAACCAAACCTGGTACTGAGCCAGAATCTGTGCCTCACCAAAGCAGCAAATGCACCAAAACTCTAATAATGATGTCCAAGAGATTGAGCTGCCAACAATTTTATTCATTTTAATAGCTCTACAATTTGAAGGTTTAATAATTATACACCAATCACCTTAAAAATAACAAAAAAGCAAAGAATAAAATAATAAAAATAAGAATAAAAATATAAGGGCATAGTGAATAAATCTTGCCCTTAAGCAGTTCCCAGTCTGGCGATAAAAACTGCCATGTAAATAAATGACTAAATGTGACAATGATAAACAGTGATATACCACTTCACAGCCATGAGAACTACTAGGAAAAAAGATACCTGCAGTGTAATGCTGGTGAGGATCTGGGGCAATTACAACACTCACGCACTGGTGATGGGACTGTAAAGAGGTACAAACCTTTCGGAAAACTAGTGTTTCTTTTAAAGTTAAACATACAACTACTGTAAAGCCCAGTAGCTGTAGACCTGGGTACTTAAATGAAAAAGAAACAATAAGAAATGATCACAAAACCTTATCAAAGACTGTTCATTGAAATAGGTAGACAGGAGGAAAAGGGGAGAGTTACTCAATAGGTACAGTTTCAGATCTGTATGATGAAAAAGTTCTAGAGATCTGAACATACCCAACACTACTGAATTATACACTTAAAAATGGTTAAGATGGTAAATTTCATGTTATGTGGTTTTTACCACAATATAGACAGAAGAAAAAGAATGTTCATAGAGCTTTATTCTTTAACGCTCCAAACTGGAAACAACCCAACTATCCATCAACTGATGAGTGAATAACCAAATTGTAAATTCATACAGTGGATAGTGATAACTGTAACATGGGTGGACCTCCAAAGCAAGCCACAGACAGATACCTAGTGTGTAACTCCACCGATAGGAAATTTAAGGTTCATGTGTGGTGACAGACATCAGGATAATGTGGCCTTAAGGAGTATCAGGAGCCTGAGGGAACTTTCTGAGGTGATGAAAATGTTTTATTTTCTTGATTTGGATGGTAATTAAATGGACATATGTATTTGTAAAATTTCATTGAATGGTACTGTTTACTGTATATAACCACATTTTAATTTAAAAAGTCTTAGCCAAGAAGTTGTTAGTGAAATGAGAACACTTCTCAAACCAGACCAATGGCCACATTTATGGAAATGCTAACAACATGAAAATTATACATAGATCTGGATCACACTTTTGAGGAGCAAGCTTGGATATTCTAACAGATTATCTTTAAAAAATGTAAATAGAGGCCGGGCACTGTGGCTCATGCTTGTAAGCTTCAGCCTATGAAGCCGCCGGGGCTAGGGATCGCAGTTCGAGTCCCGCCTGGGGCCCT
>PVHY01017400.1:10483-31594 GCA_004024945.1 Uropsilus gracilis
AAAAAAAAAAAAAAAAAAAAAAAAAAAAAAAAAAAAAAAAAAAAAAAAAAAAAAAAAAAAAAAAAAAAAAAAAAAAAAAAAAAAAAAAAAAGTAAATAAATGTAAACATCTTTAAAACAAAACAGACTAATTTAAACTCATTTTATTTAAAACATTACATAATACTTTCATCAAATATCTTGTTAAAACCTGAAATACTTAACATTATCTTTTTAAGGCATATGCCAAAAAGAAGACAGAAAAAAACTAGAATACAGAAAGAAGAGAAACATATTTGAGCTTACAAGCAAAGAAATAAGAAAGGATAAAATTTTACTACAGGAAAATAAAAAATTTATTTTATATATTTAATGATAAGGTAAGAATTAGATGGGAAACAAAAATTGAAAAAATATTCACAGAAAGCTTTTTTTGTAGATTTCCTACAACATACTCAGGCTTTAAAAGAGAACTTGTATAATTTAAAATATTTAATAAGTAAGCAAAGTATTGAGAATTTTAAAAATGGAAGTAAGAATGGTTAAAAAGTATGTGGTAAAAGAATTTAAACTTAATGGTAACAAAACATGCAAACTGAAATGAGGCACTGTTTCTCAATTTAGTGACAATTTTGCTTTTTCAGTTAATATAGCCTGTCCTGAAGCCAGTAGGGGAGACAGAGGCATCGCGGATGACCAGGCACTGCTCACTTCTTTGGAAGCAAGTCAGGACTAAGCACTGTAAGTGGGTGAAGTGGTGCTCAATATTTGGGGTTATGTGTAGGCTGACCAACAGTCTTCTCACCTCAAGTCTCTATTTGTTTAGGAATTATTTTTTGAGTGGTCAAAGAGACAAAAGGGTATCCTCTTTTCTTGTTGGGGTTAGGTGGGTGTGATATGGTTAGAGTTCCTGAAGATAAGGCACAGTGAGGACCATGGATGAGACCTACAGATGCTGGTTTGGACCCTGTTTGTGAGAGGTCTGAAAACCAACATGTGAGCAGCCACTGTCCCTAAGGACAAACCAAGTGGGCTCTGGCTGCTGGTCCCCCAGCCAGCTCTGCAACACATTCCCAAACCTGACAGCTTTGTCATGGGGAACAGTGGGGAATGCAGTAGAAGCACCTTGAAGACAATTATGGAAAAGGCCAGGTACAGATGGGGCATTTAGAATATAGATGCATTTGGGTGAAAACCAAATCATGACGATATGGTATAGTGGTAAAAACTAAGAAAAGATCAGGAAGTAAACATATACCAAATTATTGTTGTAGCTCTGTCTTGGAGGCTGAGATAAGCTGGAGGACAGGTTTCAATTCTTTTATACTTTTTTAAATTGAGGTGTTGTTTTTTTTAAAACTCTTTCTTGAGAGTTTTGATAATTTAAAAGGAAAAAAGTTTAAAAGTTCACGACCCTTAATTGTAAAAATCCAGTTAAAGAATGAGTTTTTATTTGTAAAGGGCTCAGAACAGTGCCTGGCACATTATAAGTGCTCAAGTAAATGTTTTAATAATAAATACTCTAAGAAAAAGGATTCAAACTATGGAAAAAGTTTCAATATACAATCCATCATAATTCAGAAAGGTATGAGGGGAGTGAAACATCTCACGGGGTGGAACTTCCAGATGGCTTCTCCTTGGGGTCTGACCCTTGGCCTCTGCAGGTTCAGATGCACATGGGGGAGAAGTTCTGCCTTTCCAGGATGGACCAGCAGTACAGGAGTTTACAGACATTTACAGTGGGAACTGTATCTATTATGCAGATTGGAATCCTCATCAACACGATGCAGCATTTTCTTCCTGTGGGCAGATTTTTATTCATTCATTTAATAAACACTTATTAAGCACATATTATGTGCCAGGTACTAGACCCTGAAGATATACACAAAACAAAATTCCGTTTCCTCATTATTTTCATGAAGTTGATGCTCTTGAAGTGAAAATATATACTATATGAACTGGTTGAAAGTGCTATAAAGAAAAATAATGCCAGTTAAGAATAGAAGGTAAGGAATATAAAGCCAAGAGCACCTCTGTCCTCAGGAACACTCAGTTTAGTATAGAACCAATCAGTAAACAGACAATTAGCAAAAAGAAATCATATCCACAATAGGGCTGTTTATGGCAGCAGAAGAGAAGAAGGGCCCTAATTCATCACCATGGGTCAAAGAAAAGATCTACCATATAATCCAGCAATTCCACTCCTAGGGATCTACCCAAAGAATACAAAGTCATTAATACAAATATGAACTCCTATGTTCACTGTATATTTACTTGGCAAGTTATTGAAAAACCTAGTTGCTCACCAATAGGAGAGGATTAAGAAGATGTGCTGTAAAAGATGAAATCTTGCCATTTGTGACAATATGAATGAAACTGGGAGGATTATGTTACGTGAACTAAGTGAGAAGGAGAAAGATAAATACTGAATGGTTTCACTCATATGTGGAACCTAAAAATAAAAAACCAAAAACAATTTCTAGAAACATGACTGCAGAACTAAGACTACTAGAGGGGGAAGAAAACAGGGGTGGGAACAAAGAGGGGTGAAGACCAATATACCTTGGAGGCAAAAAGACTAGTGTGCTTGGATGGTGAGGGTGGTGTGATAACCTATCTGAATAGGTATAAGCCTACTCCCCTAAATCATAAACAATGTTTTAAACCAAGATTACCTTGATGAAGAAGAACTAACTAAACAAAAATAATACTATGTGCATTTAAAAAAAAAGGAAAAAAAAGACAGCTTTGGGGTAGAAGCATGACCAGAAACTGAAAGGAAGTTCGCCAAAGAAAGAAGCAGGGAGCACAACCCAACAGCAGATGGAAGGGAGTGGAGAGAGAGCACATGATTCATGCCACAACAGGTTAATTAACCATGTGCGATGGACACACAGAACCAGGTGAATTCATTCCAACTGGAAGCCTCTGAAAGGGCCTGATAGAAGTGGAATATGCAAGTGCACGTAGTGTGCCTACATACAAACCGCAGCAGTCACCTGCTATTCTTACCTGCCCAGTACCTCTCCCATTCAATGTGATTATGGAAGGACAGAAAATGCCTTCGTCCCAGGAGTGGACCTATGACACTGACCTTTCCAGTGGTGGTATCCTATCGTTTAATCCACAGGATTAATTTATAATTCTAGAAGACAGGAGGTCACAGGCTTGGGGCTACAGTAGTCAACTTTTTCAGTATATGTGGAGAAAAGAGTAGAAGAGAATGAGGCCAATAAACAAAAACAGGCAGAGAAAGGCAGGGTCCACAGAATACTCATAACATCATTTTAGCCTCATGATCTAGTCATGCCTGAAGCTCATCTTTGGACTTCTCAGTTAATGATCAAAGATGTGTGTGTGTGTGGACCTCTTTTTTGCTTACGCTAGTTTATATTGTTTTTTTTTCTATTTTCAAACAGACAAATACCCACCTCCTTCCTTTTTGGGAGGGTGGGGGAAAACTTCATTGTGTATGTGGTGGTGGTGGTAGGTGCAGAGGAAAAATATCAGAAAGACTCTTCCATTAGGTTTGATAAAGATGGTGGAACAGGTAGCTCCAAGGTTATCTTCAGAAGGAGGGTGGAAAAGGTGCAGTCTATATG
Organism: Uropsilus gracilis; assembly: GCA_004024945.1. Taxonomy (NCBI): domain Eukaryota; kingdom Metazoa; phylum Chordata; class Mammalia; order Eulipotyphla; family Talpidae; genus Uropsilus; species Uropsilus gracilis. The sequence goes on from PVHY01017400.1 coordinate 14,064, forward strand.
AATGGATTATAAAAGCCAGGTGAGTTCTTATTAAGTCACAAAACAGCAAAAATATAAATATTACCAAATAAATAATGTCAAGTGGTTGATAAGTGCTGCCAGCAGAAAATCAACACAGAGTAGCTGGTCAAAAATAGTATAATCTGTTTCAGTATCATTTGTATCATGAGTCCCACTTTAGAACACATCAGTCATAGATCTTCACCAAATATTTAATTTTGAGACAAATTAATATTTGGAACTGTTTATCCCTAGCATCAAACAATCATTCAGTATTCTCCAGAAAACACAAATCAAGCAGCTGTACCCATTATGGTCCAAGTCTCACAGATAGTATAGCAAAACAAACTACGGAATCTCAAGAAATCACCACAGAAGCCCAAAAGCTCAGATCCTGCGTTCACGTTCACGTATTTGCAAACTCTAATTGGTTGATCACAGATAATGATAACAATTGTGGTTTGAAACAAAGCTTCAAATCTTTAAATCCAGGGACAGAAAAGATGCTCATATTACACTTTATTACAGTATAAAAACAGGCTTAAGGAACATTTGTGCATTAAGCAGTGGGTCTTCTTCTGGCACAAAGAATAACTCAAGACCTTTTCTTGTTCCTATAGGCATTTACCAACTACTAGCTGTGTGGCCATGACCCTAGCACTGTATGCCTATGAGTCTTTCCTTTTCAGGGTGAAAAAGTCAAATTTTGGCTCATATTTGGACAATGTTGGGTGAAATGTAGAGTGAAAGATAATTTCTTCCTGGACAAACTGAGATGTTGTTCTTGCAGCAAATACTACCCTCCAAACACCATATGCCTTCCTTTCCCTATGATACCAGTTTCAGAATGCACAGATTCTAGCCATTGAGAGATGAGATCTAAACCACATAACTTAAAAGCCTTGTATTCAACTTTCATCTTTGCCATCACCAACTCAGAACCCTAAACAAGACTCACCTTCTGCATCTGAAAAGTGGGGATGCTATTCACTTATTACACTGGGTTGCTGGAAGAATTAAGTAAATGCATGTGAAGTGCTTGGTACAGTGTCCGATTAAGGAAGTGTTCAATAAAGAGAAGCTATAATTAATAAAGTGAGGTCTTAACCTCTTTTCCATTCTAAAATTTTATGAGGTCTATAGGAGACTTTATGAATTTTGAGATCCCATTCCACCCCAGAAGTCTGCTTTATCATATCTGGCAGAATAGCAAATATCCAAATGGCAAAAAGTTCCCCCTGCTTCTCAAACAGCTGTACCAATGAGAAACCTTCAGCAAGGGAGCAAGTTCAAGGGTTGAGTGCTTAGAGCCTTACTAACAATAGCCAGACACCTGAAATTCTGACAACCACCCTGCAAGGTATATATAATTATCCTCATTTTGCAGATAAAACCAAGTAGGGATACTGAGTTTAAATAACTCACTCAGTGTCACACAGCTGTTAAATGACATGCTTGACTGCAAAGTTCATAGCCCCTTTCCACTATATTTCCCTGTCTCCCCTGTCTCCTATAACAGCAAGCACTCAACTGTTAAATATTGAAATGAAAAAGAGGCTTCAGGATCTTTGAAACGATGGGAAACAGGCTTTTTTGGTTAAAGTAAAAGAAAAGACATTAGCATTAGCATCAGCACTCACATTTGCTGGACAATTTGGCACTCCTGTATTCTCAGCTTCTTCCAAAGACTTGTTCTAGCAATCAATCTGCACAGCCACTGTGTAGGCCTCTCTGTGCAAGCCTCCTCCTTTAGCAGCTCACACTGCTCCCTCACTTAATCACAGGCTGAGACCACCCCTACCTCTACTGCATTTAAAACCCAATGACAGGTATCCCTTTTTGAAATACAAGTTTTCCAAACTCTGACATCAACGCGGAACACTAGAGGCAGGCTTACCCGCTAATGGGGTCCAAGAATCAAGACAAGCAGATGAAGGAAGGGGCGGTGACGCAACTAGGCCTCCTGCACCAGAGCCAGACCGAGGCTGAGCATGGCAGCCGTGACCCCGCAGTGGGCTCTCCTCGCCCGACGCCTACGCTTTCTCCGAGTAAGGCACACCAAGGGCGGCCGACATGATCCCTGGGAGGAGGCACCCGCCTCTGCACCTAGCGCGAAAAGGCGCAGGAAGGCGCGGTCTGGGCTAGTCACAGGAGCCTAGCTCTCCAGTCATTCTCCCAGGCGACGCAGTTGGCTAGAGGGAAGCAAGGGCGCTTGGTACCCAGCTGTTCGGCTCCGGCTGGCACGAGTGTCAGAGCATCCGTGCGCAGCCTGTGCCGCCCACACCCGCGCACTCACACACACATGCATACATTCACACACACATGCATACATGCACACACGCACACCTACAAGAACCCGGACCTCCGGCGTCGCCTCCCCGCAAGGTTGCCGAGTCCGTCGCTGTCCCCCACCACCTGTATTCTGCCCCCCTGCCTCCCGCCCTGCAGTCACCCTCAGAGTCCACCCAGCGCCCCCGCGAGACCCCTGCCATCATCATCAACGATCCGACAGGCGGCGCGAGCCCAAGCGTTCCGGTCCCGGCAGGTGATGGCGGAGAAGGAAAAAGCCTCTTACCCAGCCTTGTAATTCTCCGAGACTCAGCCAGACACCAGAGGTTGCCACTGCCGCCAGGACCCTCCCCCCGCCCTCCCCCACCACGTAGCCCTCTCTACCTTCAGTCGGGAATCAGTGGCCAGTCGCGGGTTGGTGACATCATTGGCGCGCCGCGCGTGGGAGGGAATACCACGTGATTCCTCCTTCTTTTGTTTGCGTCCTGGTTAAGCTAGGTTTTTGTGGCTCTCTAGTCTTAGGTTTCTTATTGATCTGTTGACGACGTGGTTGTGAGCACGTTGGGCAATAGGTCCTTGAGTTTGGGATGCTGCATGCTCATGACCTAAGCAAAGGACTACAATGAATTGGTAGGCCTGTGATGATAATGCAGGTACCATCTTTAAAAAAAATGATGGACCTCGAGAGCACAGATTTAGTTAATGAACTAAAACCAGGGTAGTCCTTGGGTGGTCTTTTAAATTTACGCTTTCAAAAAATGACATAATGAACACTCTTTTGAACTTACTACCCCAACCCAATATTACTGGTGATTTCCATTGTGATAGAGGTTGTCATCCTCTACCACAGGTTCCCCCTCAGAAGTAACCTCCACCCACACAGCTCTTATATTGCTCTAACTTTTCACATTGTATTTATTATCAAGCAATATAGTTTTTATTAGTTTATTGTGTTTTCAAGCCTTCAGTTTATTTGCACAAACATGTTCCATCCAGGCTGCTGTGATGAAATTTATAAGCATCAGAAATCTATTTCTCACAGTTTTGGAGACAGGAAGTCAGGTTGCCAGCATGGCACCCATGAAACCCTTCTTCCTAAAGGTCAGACTCCTTGTATAGCAGAAGGTGCCAAGGATTTCTGTGGGTCTCTTTAATAAGAACACCATACCCAATCAAGAGCTGAGCACCTTCCAAAGTCCCTACGTCTAATACCACTACACCCCCCCATTAGAATTTCAACTATGAATTTGCATGGGAGGGCAAAAACATTCAGACCATGGGACTAAAATTCATCCTTCTGATTCAGTGAAGTTATGTATCATTTCTTTTCACTGCTACATAACAATCCATTATGTGAGTGTACCATAATTTATCCATTTATTTAGCTGCTGAACAAATGATGCATTTTTTTCCCTCCAATTTCCAACAATGCCACTATAAGCATGTCTTCTGGTGCCTCTGTTTAAAAATTCTCTTGGTTATATTTCCGTTGATAGATCTTGTGTATGTCAGTGTTCAACTTTATATGATAGTTCCAAATCTTTGTTTAAAGTGTTTATACCAGTTTTCTACCAGCATCTACATCTACTCTAACACTTCAGACTTCTTGATTTTTGCCAATGAAATGGGAGTTAGTGGTGTCTGTCTCTTGCCCTTATTGGCATATCCTTGAAGTTCAGTATCTCCTATATTTATTGGTCATCTGAAGTTCCTTTGATGTGAAATTTTTGTGTTGAGGTTTCAAGGTAGATAAAAGATATGACCACAAGATGGCAGTAGTACAGACAAGCTTTATTTGGGCAAGCTTTGACAGGTTTGTCACAAAGCAAGTTTCTGAGCAGAGAATGGTGGGGGTTGGAGGTGAGGGGAACATCCAGAAGGGAAGAAGAGCAAGGAAATTCCCCCCTAGACAGGGCAAACATGTTCAGCTAAAGTTGCCCAGTAGTCCAGGAGAAAGTGTCCGGGTCAGAAAGATTACTTGAGTCATTGTACACATCTACCTTATTTATGGATTGGCAAGTGTTGGTCAAAGTTTCATGAAATAGGCAAAGCAGGCAAGCAGCTCTAAATGACTAAAAATCTGCTTATGTGTGCTATGCTAAAACAATTGGATGTGTAAAGATTGAGTTTGATGCTGGTAGGCTTTTGAGCTTGTAGGTTCTAGCCTGATGCATAGAAATAAAAAACCAAGGCACAAATATATAAAGGTGATCCTTGACTTATTTATGTAATAGTTCATTACTTTTGATTATTTTTAAAGTGAGTTGTTGGCCAAATTCTTTATCCGGAACACTAAGCCTTTGTCAGTTATATGCGTTGCAAATTTCTTTTTTTGTTGGGGTTTGTCTTTTCATTTTCTATTTTCATAAGCAGATATCCATAACTTTGAATTTGTAAATAACTTGTTTTTTTCTACCATAATATATTTTGATTTGCTCTTCTGAAAACACTTCATTTTCTTTTTGACATCTGAATCCTCATTCTCTCTGAAATTTACTTTTCTATAGAATGTGAGATAAGGATCTAACTTTACTTTTTACAAACAAATGACTCACCCCTGCCCCCTCACCTCCAGCTTTCTTTGTTGGCCAGCCCAAGCTTTCCAAACAGATCTGTCATGCTAACTTGGCTTTATATTTGGATCAAGTTCAAGCTGTGTTCTTCCCAGTGTACAATTTGTCTGTATTGGTACCACACGATTTAATTACCATAACTTTATTTTAAAAATCTTGGTTATTTACTAGGACAAATGTTAATGTATTCCTCCTTTTTCATTTGTAATATGGTAGTCTTCCACATTACATTATATTATTCTTCCAATATTTGCTTCCTCTCTTCTAAAGGGGCTATACATTCCTACCTTCTACCTAGTTTTCAAAGTGCTCTTGTGGGAGGAGTATGCATCCCCACCCACATGACAATGTGCTTGTTCACAATGACAAGCTTTAAAAGGTATTTTCCACAAGGACTTTGCTCTTTGCTCTCTTCCATGAGAATGGCATGTCCTTGACTGGGTAGTCCAGAAAAAAAAAAGAGGACATGTGGAGGACATACTGACAGAATTTTGTTAGTTACTACAGGATATCATAGCAAAACTGACTGAAATTACCTGTGCTTTCTTTTTTCCCTTAGATAAATCATTGCAGAGATTTATTTATTTTGCTGTTTTTTTCCTCTTTGAAAGAAAACTTTTGGACTTGTAAATTCTCTCTAAAGTATCTTTGTTTTCCATTTCTTCTACTTCTAAGTATCATCTCTATTACACTTTCTCTGAGTTTATTGTTTTTCTTAAACAAGTGTTTAAGTGTTTGCTTAATTTATTTACTTTTCGGAGTTTTCCTTCATCTGTCAAAAGCACTTAAAATATTAAATTTCCCATGAAACACTACTTTTTTGTAACTTGCAAGTATTGATATATACGGTTTTTAATATCATTGTTATAAAATGTATTTAATTTTTAATGGTTTCTTCTTTGATGCATGAATGATGTGTGAATTATTTAAAACGTTATTTACTTTAAAAATCTATGGCAATTTCATATTCTGACATATTTACATTGTGATCACACATAGTTTTTGACACTTTTCTTTGGAATTTTTTGATATTTATTTTATAGCCTAATCATGATATTTCCTTGTAAATGTTTCATATGTGCTTAGGAAGAACTTGTATTATCTCACTATTAAGTACAAAATTGATGTTTATTAGTGCACTTAAAATTTTGTCGTTCTTTAACTTTGCTGATCTTTCCTTTTTGTCTGCTTCAGTCATTAGTCATAGATAAAAACATGTTGAGAAATCTCCCACTAAGATTGCCAGTTTATCCCTGTAGATCTTTTTTATCATCAATTCATACTTTATATATTTTAAGCATATATTTAAAATTATATGATCATTTTTGGTGTATTAAATCTTTCATTATTTCATAATCATCCCTTTCTATCCCTGTAATTCTCTTTATCTTAAAGTGTTCTTTTTCTATTTTTTTCTGATTTAATATAACCAAGCTAGTTTCCTTTTAGTGAATATTTGCAAATGCAATTTTCAGCCCCTTTACTGTAAATGTTTTAAAAATTCTTTTAGATATACTCATGAGCACAGCTGAATTTAAAAAGCAAATCATAACTGACAATCTTTGTCTTGTGGTTGTTAATTTGGGTCAACATATATTTATTGATTGTAATTCTTGATATATTTGAAGTTTGATATTCTTTTACTTTTTCAATCCAATTTATTTCATGTCTTCTGTTTCTGAATTTTTTTTCTTTTTGATTAATTAAGATCTTTTTGAAATTTCTCCGCTATCCCATATGTTTCTTTCTAAATATTTAGAATTTTTCTTAAAAAGATTACCCTTGAAATTTATCATGCATTTTAATTTGACAAGAACTAAAGTTTTAAAGACAAGGTTGTCATTCTCTTCTAAACAGCTAAAGAGTTTTGAAATACTTTGACTCCCTTTTGTCTCTTATTTCTAAAATAATACTGTTGTCTAATTTTTTGTTTCGGTCTTTTCTTTTTAATTCCACAAATTAGTCATTTTAGTCTACACAATGTTTATTTGGGTTTACACAGAGAAAGAAAATGAACAAATATAAGATGAGTTTACAAAACAGTGACTGCCACTAGACCAATCTTGTGAAAGTCTCCTGGATGTGGTATTTTTAAAGATATCTTAATAAACTGGGGGAAAGAAAAGATGACTTCTCTCCCAATTCTTGTTTTTCCCTCTGTTAAAAGGGCAAATTCCTTGCCCTTCGGTGAGGTAAGGTATATATTCCTGGTTTTTGATGGCTCAACATCAACTGATAGCCTGAGGACAGGAGGTGAAAGGTGTGCAGGGTTGACACTTGTCAAGATGCAGGAAAAGGTTTGGCATCTGCAGAGGTACTTCTAACAGTGGGGTTGAGGCTGGAAATAGGTGAGGCCAATAGAATTTGAACTGGAACGTATGATGAAACAAAGAAGGAGAATGTTCTCAAAAGAAGAGTGTTTTTAACAGCACAGGTATGGGTGAAAGCACTGATCCTTTAGGGAGATTCAAAAATAGCAGTTTTCTCTCTAATGGAAGATTCTGCTGATGTGAACTCTTGTAAATGTATTTTTCTTCCATGAAACTTTTCTGTAAAATTTCAAGGATTTCAGGTTTAATATCAAGACTCAGGTTTGATATGTATATGAAATTAATAACCCTATCATTTGGGAGTAATTCAAATAGCAGAAATAGGTTACTGGGGCGTTTGTGAACATTTTAATTGTGATAGTTTGGGAGAAATCCAGTTATGGTAAAGAAGTCTTTGAAATGGTCCATCTCTACATACTTTCCAGGATGGTGCCCAATATGTCAGGTTATCCAGAAGAGCCAGGTCAGTGTCAACATATGTTCTGATGGGTTCAGATTTTCACCGATGAGAAATGCTTCTAGGTTACAAATGGCCAACAGACACATGGAAAATTGCTCAACATCACTAGCAATAAGGGAAATGCAAATCAAAACCACAATGAGATACCACCTTACACAAGTAAGGATGGCCCACATCCAAAGAACGGTCAACAAGAATTGCTGGCGAGGATGTGGAGAAAAAGGAACACTACTACACTGCTGGTGGGAATACAAACTAGTCCAACCACTATGGAAAGCTGTGTGGAGGACCCTCAAGTTAATGAAAATGGAACTACCATTTGACCCAGCAATTGCTCTCTTGGGAATCTACCCAAAAGAGACCTCAATTGGGTACAAAGGGATACCTGTGCTCAGATGTTTACTGCAGCACAATTTATAATTGCAAGGTCATGGAAACAACCTAAATGCCCTAAAACAGATGACTGGATGAAAAAAAAATGTGGTATATATACACGATGGAATATTACTCATCAATTAAAAATGACAAATTTGACGATTTTATGACAACATGGATGTACTTAGAAGAAATCATACTAGCAGAAACAAGTCAAAAAGAAAAATACAGAAGCCAAATGATTTCACTAATATATGGGATAGAGTGAAAAAATAAAAAAAAAGTCAAAACAAACTAAGCACCAAACTGAAGCACACAACTTTGAGCAGGAGGGAAAGCGGGGGAATGGAGGGGAAGGGGGGGTAAATCCCTGGGATTACAATGATGTGAAATTTATATATAAATAAAGAAAAAAAAAAGAAATGTTTCTGGGTGCTATTAAGGTCTTCCCTTTCCAGCCTCACTGAGATATGCAGAATAAATAAAATACATCCCAAAGTACTTTAAACTAGATCATGAATGTCATGAACAGTTAGGAAAACTGGAGAAAATATTTTAACAATATTTTTGAAAACAGTGGAGAGCTATTGAGACGTAAAGGCCTTAGGGGACCAGATAAGGAAGAAAAGGAAATACCAATGGAGGTGAGGCCAACATTTGGTCCCATTTGAGATGCTTGCCAGTTCTAAGACGAAAGCTGAGAGGATAAGAAACTGAGCAGAACCTCTGCAAGTTTCACAGGGAACACATAACTAGCATTCAGAAATCACCAATGAGGACTTCCCAGTCTTTCAGTTTGGATCCCTAACAGGATCCAAAATAGTCTAGTTTTCTCTCACAATTGAGCTGGACAAACAGATTTATCAGGGTGGTTTGCCCATACCCTATCCTCTCCTATATGCAAAAATAAATCCTTTTAGGTTGAAGACAATATTGTCCAGCACTTCAGATTATCTCTATGAATTTTCATACACAATATCTATCATTTAATAAAAATAAGTATATAAGAAAAGATTTTACCAAAACATTATGACAAGAGAGATAATAGAAAGACCAATAGGTGATCCAGACATTGGCATTATCATACATCAAAGACTTTAAGATAACTGTTATTAACATATTCCAGAAATAAAATTAAAAGTTAGACAATTTCAGGAGAGGACTGGGAACTATAAAAGAGAACCAGATGTTAACTCTAGAACTGAAAAATGTTATGCCTGAAATTAATAACTCAATCGATGGTTCTGATAGCTGATTTGCAAATACAAAACATTGCATAAGAAGCAAAATAGAGGAGAATAAAAATGTAATATTTCATAATAATGGTATAAGCTCATTTTCAAAAAGATAACAATAAAATTAGCATGTACCTGATAAGAAAACATCAGAATTTAGAAAGCAAAAACAAAAAACAAAAAACCCCAAAAACAAAAACATAAAAGTCATAACTAGGAAACAGGAAATTTCTGTTATAATAAGAGATTTCAACATACCTCTCTCATTAACTAGCAGACTATGCATATAAAAAGTCAGTAGGAATGTAAAATATTTGAGTAATGCAATAAGTGCTATCTAAATATTATATTTAGGTAAATGCTATTCTGCAACAAAGGTGGAATATATATTCTTATCAAGCACACATGGAACATTTTCCAACAGACTATCTATTAGACCATAAAGCAACGCAACAATTTTCAAATGATTGAAATTGGACAGACCACCTTCTCTGATGGAATTAATCTAGAAATCAATACCAAAAAAGATAAATAAGATAGAGAACTAGACTATCTCAAAATGTTTGTCAATTAAGTTTCTAAACATCTGATGGGTTAAACATAAAAGGATATTTTGAACTAAACATTGAAAATATATGAACTTAATGGAATCGGAAAAAGTTAGACAGGGTAAAATTTAAGAGAAAACCTTAAAGTTATCAATTAGAATAGAGAATATAAAGAGAAATAGCCGTATACAATATAGAAAAAAAATATATTTCATTAAATTTCTTTTTTGGTGAGTTCTTACTCTTTGGGTAAGATAGCAAATAATATAGCAAGTAGTGGTTTAAAAACACTATCTATACCATATAAACACCATATATACCCCAGTAGTTGCTATATTATGGTATATATATATATATATATATATTTGCTATATTATGGAATATATATATAAAATGGTATATATCATGGTATTTGCTATATCATGATATAGATACATATGTATGTATATATGTATCTATATAATATAGCTCTATATATCTATAATATCCATATTATATAGATACATATAGATCTATAATATCTATATTATATAGATATGTATATACATACATATGTATCTATGTCATAATATAGCAATATATATACCATAATGTAGCAAGTACTGGGATTTAATAACACATCTGTAAATTTTTTTGGCACTTCTCTCACAAGGGAGAATATGCGTTGCCTTAGTGACTTGCTTATAATAAACTATGGTCCCAAATTTGGAGTATCTATGATGTATTTAACAGAAAGAAATGCAAACATTTTCCAATAGTATACCTTTAATGCAGTTCTCAAAGGTTATTCACAGACAGTTTCTACAAACATATGATCACAAAAATATACATCCATCATAAGAGAGGGTGAACAGAGATCAGGGAGAACTAAAGCAATGTTACTATTCCAATTATATGACAATAAAGACAATCATAAAATTACATAGTTTTTGTCTCCCCTTCACTCACCCCCTACAACAGCCACCCTACCCCCATCTCTATCTCTGTATCTCTATCTTAAACTTAACCAATTCTGCCAGATATCTGTCAATGTTCATATAATCAACTTTGGCTTTATTGATCCTGTTTTTTATTTCATTACTTTGTTTACTTACCATTCTTATTTTATCCCCACTTATTTTGCTTGTTTATTCTGTTATTCTTTTTCTAATTTCTTAAGTGGATCATTTAGCCCATTATTTTTATCCTCTTTACTTTTCCCATGAGCATTTAAAATTATTAAATCCCACCTTCCAGATCTTTAAATTTCTCATTTCAGAAATTTATTTTATATTTGTGAAAGTTCAGTTTGGTACTTTTTCATATAAAGGTCATTTTTATAGTTTTCATTACTCATGTCTTTAACCCTCTAGAAACATACCCATTATATATTTGTTTTTCTCTACAGTCATTTTGAAGCCATGACCCAACATGGGTAGTGTTAAAATTTAGGCATTGTCATTAACTGTGTCTGAAAAACACAGAGGCCTAAACAGGATAAGAGTATTCCCATCTTACTTTGCTGCAAATCCCGGGTGGGGAAGAGAAAACGGATCACCAGAGTGTATGTGAGAGGAAATTGGAGTCTCTGATGTTCAAGGCGGGTGGGGTGGGAAGAGATAGAAAGGAGGAGCAGCAGCTGGGCAAGGTGGCATGCTCCTACTTGGGAGACTGAGGCTAGGAATCACATGAGTCTGCGGATTCGAGACTACCCCGGGCAAAACAGAAAAGAAAGGAGAAGCGACTGAGTGGGACTTTTGGGCAGGAAGAGACACGAGAATGACCGGCCAGGCCAATTAGAGCAGCCCTAGAGGCCAAGCTGGGCTGAAGTCCCCTGAAAGAGTGAGCTGGTCGGTGGTAAGGAGGCATGCTGGGAGAGTAGCTAGCAGAAGAGTACCTGGTGTGGAGAGCATGACACCTCAACAAAGGGTCATGGAAAACTGGTACCTGTAGATAACCAGGGATTATGAAAACTGATTTTGCATCAGCATTTGTTCAAAATGTTTGAAGAGGTTTGGAGAAGCTACAGCTCTGTACACTGGAGCGAGAAGCAGAGAGAAAGATGGAAAAGAAAGACGGGACTTTGCAGAGTGCTTGCCTCAGGTTTGGAGACATCTATCTTTTAGACCTTGGGAGCTGAAAATGGTGACTGAGGTAAGATAACTGGCCACTTGTGGCTTTAAGGACTTTTAGTTTAACTTTCTATTTTCCTGGTTAATTTTCCTTGTTAATAAAACCCTGTTGTTAAATTACATTGTGACTTTAGCAATTGCTTATGTATGAGTGGTAAGAATCCAGGCAGCAGAAGAGGCATTTTAAAAGTGCGGTTTTTTTCCTGTGAATTGTTGGTTGGAGGCTTCTGCCCCATTTGCAAATGATATCAAAACCAGTGAGCTACCATTTCAAAACCAAGTGCCCCAAAACAGATGATTGGCTAAAAAAAAAAAAAAAAAAAAGTGGTACATCTACACGATGGAATACTACGCATCTATCAAGGAGGACAAACACGTCATTCACAGCAACATGGACGGAACTAGAAAGACTCATTAGTAGAAATAAGTCAAAAAGTCAAAGAGAAGTACAGGATGGTCTCACTTATATGATGGGTATAGGGAAAAACAAACGAATAAGAAAGAATGAAAACAACCAATGGGACTGAACAATGGAGCTGTACGGAGGAGGGGGAAGGCAGGGGAGGTGAAGAATACAAAAGATCAGGATGGTTAACAAGTGTTAGTGAAGTGGGAAAGCCCCAGGGTATACAATGGAATAATGTAATATAAGTATAAATATACATATATATGCAAATTTTTAAAAATTTGAATTAAATTTTAAAAAAAGATAAAAAAAAAAGGACAGGGTTATTAGGGAATGGAGAAAGAAAAAGCCATCTGCATAGTGCCAGGCAGGCAGGAGAGCTGCTTCTCCCCAGCGTAGAAATTATACTTATTTCTTTTTTTTCTTAATTAATTTGTTTTTTTATATATGTGTTTCACATCTTTGTATTCCCTGGGCACCACCCACCACCTTCCCTCCCTGACCACTCCCTCCCCTCTTCACCCCCCTACATACTGATCCCTTTCATGGAATTTTTATATACATGTCTGTGGCCTAAATTGTCAGCAGGAATAAATTTTATAAAAAAAACCCCAAAAAACAAAAAAACCCAGGAATGCTTTTCCTGTTAGCATTCTCCCTTTTGCTGGCACTCTCTCCTGCATCTTTGTTTACCTGCTTTGGTATTGTGAGCTGCTGTTATGAAGTGAGGCACTATAAAAGGTCACAGTGCCGTAGCTCATGAGGACCTAATCCTCCAACAGCCACTGGAAGAAGATCCTTCCCAGCTGAGGCTTCAGATGAAATTGCAGCCCTCACTGACAAATACAGACTTCTGAAGGACTCCTGTTGTGACTTGTGGGCTGCTCAATAAGACACAAGGACTCCAACTAGAGTTCAAAGTTGCAGGTTTATTACTGGTGCACCAGGATCCCCAAGCCACCTTGGTAAGAGAGACCCCAAGCAGTCTCTGTTATAACCTTTTATAGGGCAAAACCACCACCACCCCCTATTGTGAAGCAAGCAAGCAGGTGTAGGACATGTTCCTTCATGCCCATAATGGTGGGACACGTTCCCATAACTTCCAATAATGCTGATATTCATCATCTATCAGGAGAACAATGCTGGTATCCATCACCTATAAGGTGGACAAGATGGTTGTCAGGAACACCAGGAATAAGGGGAGGCAGAAACAGGACGTCGGACCAGCCAACTGTGGTGGGTACTTTCTACTGAGGGCAGGGAGAGGACACTGGCTTCAAAATGGAAGTTTTAGACAAAATAGAGTTACTTTGGTTAGTCTGTTCCCAACAACTCCAAAGCCCAGAGCCCAGTGAGGAAATCGGAAGGCTGAATCAACTACTTCCTCAAGGACTAGCTCCATTTGCATCTCCTGAGAACAAGAAGCTGTTTGAAGAGGAAATATTGCAGAGACAAGAAGTGATATTAGAGAAACTCTAGAAAAGCAGATGAGTGACAGTAAAAGTGTCTGAGAAGTGCCCCCTGAAGGTAGGGATGAAGAACAATGTCGCTTGGGACCTGAATCCTGAAATAGTTGCCCATCATTTCCTAAAAAGATCTTGGTGTTGTGTTTGTCTGGTGGGAGGGGACCAAAAATGGGCTTGACCCTATGTCTATTATGAACTTTGAGAGGCCTGCAACCTTAAGATATAAGTACTGGTTAACCCAGCCCATTGCCAGAGGAATGGTTCCCACCAACTCACAGAAGATCTGAATCTGCTCTTCCTGAAAGCAACCAAGCAGACTGAGAGGAGCAGTAAAGCAGAGATGGGCCAGCACCCTTATCTCAGTTCTAGCTCTGACCAAATATGGAATTTTAGAGAGCACTTGTGGGAATCTGACTAAACTTCATGTGTATTGACTTCATGTTTCCATTCTTGACTGTTTCCACATGGGTCCTCCTGGGGCAGTCCTGCTTGAGAAGTTCCAGGCTATAGTTTTGATAAGACTGAAAGACCAAAGCAGTCTTGAAACAGAACACTCCTTGGCCTCTTCCTCCACTGGAATTCATTGAAACTAATGGTCAGTTGGAATAAAGTGTCTCCACAGTGGGCTCATTCTCATCCTTCATCTGAACATCTGTATCTCAAGAAGAAATAAAGAGGTTGGATGCTTTTTTAAAAAGTATGGAATTCATATCCATTTTGCGCTTTCCATTTTCTTTCTGGCTGCCTTCCTGCAATATATCTTTTTTGTTAGAGAAATACTGTCTGGGCCCACCCCCACCTTCTCCATGATTGGGCCTATAATCTAGGTTTAGCCAGTCAGAACCTTCCTTTATGCTTCTGCCAAGGAAAGTGGTATATATGTGGGCAGACAACTCAACCAAAACAGGATTAGCTAAGGTCTTAATTTTTGCAGGGCAGCTAGTGACTAAGATGGTGGCTTTCTCCAGCTTGCTAAAAAGATCTGAGGAAAGATCTTCCAGAGGCCATCCTCACCACCATTTGGGGAGTGGATGTCTAGAGAATGAGTTAATGAATGGCAAATAAAACTGAAAGGTGAAAACAGTAGAATCCTGAAGACATCTCTGATCCATACGTAGGCCTATTGGAGTCCAGAGATGTCCTCAATCTTGGGAGGCAGAAAATTCCATTTTATTGCTTAAATTTCTGTCCTTTGTATCTAAGGAAACCTTATTTAATACAAGGATTGTGTTGACCTTTACTTGAATTTAATAGCAACAAAGCAAGATTGAAATGAAAGTGGAAAAAATGATGAACTTGAGATAAATCTTTCTTGGAAACAATAGTTTCTCAAAGGTCATTTAAAGTAAAACCAAACTTATAATGAAATGATTTTGAGGTTGAAATAGTTGTGTTTTCCAGTTTATCTTGAGGTTTTTTGATGAATATAGGTTTTAAGTTTCTGGAACAATTTAGTCAATTGTCTCAAAAACAAAAAACCACCTTTGCTGTCTAACCTAGTCAACCAAACAACCAAATATATCCTTTTAACTTAAAACATCAAAATAAAACAAGTATCTCTAAAAATGTAAGTCCAAAGCCTTTATGTAGGACCATTCATCATTAAAGAGGAGACTGGTTTATAAACAAAATGGTTTGTGTGGAAAAGAAAACTTTTCAGGAAAAAAAACAAAAACACTGAAAACTGGAGAAATAGTGATAGCTGTTCTGATAGATTTGAATTGAATTGAATGATAGTTCCAATGTATTTTACAAGTGATCCCCTCATAATTCTTTTGTTTCTAGCCAGTGTAGATAAAAGCTAGTTGTTACTGTGCTTTTGGTATCTAATCAATTTCAGTGTCCCAATGTTTAAAAAAACAATTCATCTTAGTTTTCAGAATTTTGGGAGGAAGCTTTAAGCTAATGTGGCTATTATATCATATATTCTGCAATGCAGTGCAGTGCATTCTAGGAAGTACCATTTCATTTCTGCTTTAGTGGATGTGATGTGGTTGTCAGGGGAAGAACCTGACTTAACTGATGGTGCACATAGTAAGAGTAAAACTTACTGATGTTAAGTGTCGTCCCACTCTAGAGTGAATGATGCACTGCAGTGGGAGAAGCATGCAGATCTGATTCCATCAGCCCCAAACTAGGGCTCGCAGGTGCCTTGGGGATACCGACTGAGGTCCCTGCCCCGTGGGGAAAAAGTCACCCAGGCTCATCTCTCTTGATAAGGAGAAAGTCATCTCTTCTGAGCATCCCCTTTGCCAGCAACTTTGCCTTGTTTTCATAATAAATAAGGCAAAATACTAAATTAGACAAGCATAAAAATTGTAGTTATAGTTGCCTTTTGATTTGTTTCTTGTCCTCCGCCCCAATACATCTTTTTGTTTGCTTTTCAAACTGGCCAGGAAGTTGAACAGCTGAAACTAGGTTGCTACATGAGGGTCCTGGACCCCCTTCCCTCCTTGGTCAAGTCATGGAATTGCCAGAGCTTCTGTTTTTACCTCTATAAAATTGGGACAGTAATTTCCCTCTTTCTTCATAGGGTTGTTTTGAAAATGAAATGAAATAATAGCTAGGAAGGGACTTTGGAAACAAAAATGGCCTGGATAAAAATGTTGCTTATCACCCACAGAGCATTCTGAACTATTCCTGAAGAAAATACTTTACTGCTTCAGAACTTGTGCACACTGAATTACCAAACTACCTATGGAGTGTGGAAGTCTAAGCCTCTATCCCTTCTACTGCTTCCTTACTCAGTCTCTAAGTAAATAATAATAAACAACACAGTTAGTGAGATGTAAACATTTGTCCTTTTAGACCTCCAAGGGAGCTGTGTTTCCCCTCATATGTTTTGATAATGGCTTAAGGGAGTACTGGGTAAGCCAAAGACCTTCCTCTTCGCCTGGTGCTGTTACTTTTCAACAAATAGCAACAAGTAGCAGGCTGCTTCTTGGGGAGAAATGTGTCAAGGGTCAGCTATTTTTCAGTTGTTGGCAGTTTTCTCAGCCCCCTGGAGAGTGTGATCAGGTCTCCCAGCAGTTGGCTACAACTCTTGCTGGGTGAGGTGTGGGGGTGGGTGGGGTGGGATGGAATGGGATGGGGCCTGTGGGACTTTGAGGAAAGGTGTTGGGGTACTGATCAATTTGCTCTCTGGCCACTTGGCTACCGCCCTGGATGTTGTGTATTTTTTTTTCTTTAATTGAGGGAGTTCCAAGGTGACTGAGCATTTGGCCCAAAGATGAAATAGGTCATTTTGTTAATAGTTTGGGGAAGGAGTATTAGGCTTTAAGATGCCTTTTGGAATAGCAAAGCAGTATTAGTTATATATATTTTAAAACCCAAAGCAACATAGGCCTTTTTTTTTTTTTTTTTTAAAGACTAGATCTCGCTATTTTGCCCATGGAACCGCAGGCTCATGTTGCCTGCGGTACCACGGACTCAAGCAATCCCCAGCCTCAGCATCTCAGGTAGCTGGGATTGAAACAGGGTAAAAAGAGACTTTTTGTCTTTACTTAACTGTTTACCCCTATCTGCTTGCTTCTTTCTCCAAAGCAGGCTACAAGCAGTTCCTTTGCAATTACCTTTAACCTTAACTGGATACTCTTATTTGCCTGCTACTCTCTACAAAGCAGGCTACACACTCTTCATTAGCATTTTCACTGATCACCTTTACCATTGATATGCAAAAGCCAGCTAACTGCTCTCTGCTTTCAGCTCCAAAAACTGCAGAAAAGAAAAACTTTAAAA
>PVHY01017401.1:0-31507 GCA_004024945.1 Uropsilus gracilis
TGTTAGGTGTTTGTGTTTATAAATGAGCATTAATAAACATTTGAAGTAGTGTTACAAATATACTCAATATATGTCTGAATTGTGTGAACATGAATCTGAACGCTGCATTGTTTTAAGATACTCTTTAAAACAGTGACACGTTATCCTACTAAGGAATTTGTTAATTCTTTTCTTCTAGTAATATCTGCTTCTTCTGACACAACAGTAAAAGTATGGAATGCGCATAAGGGATTTTGCATGTCAACATTAAGGACACATAAGGTAAAATAACTTAATTCTCATGTATTTAGTATTAGGATCTCAGTGCTTTATATGGCTCATTTTCTTATCCATTTGTAGAGTAGGTCATAGTATATGTGTTTTTGTTGCAGGATTATGTAAAGGCCTTAGCATATGCCAAGGATAAAGAACTAGTAGCATCAGCGGGACTGGACAGACAAATATTCCTTTGGGATGTGAATACTCTTACAGCATTGACTGCCTCAAATAACACTGTCACAAGTAAGACATTTGAAAAAATTTCTTTGAAAGTGATCTAAGATGACATAATTAAAGAATGGTTTATAAAACATCATTGATAGGTTTGCATCAAGACCGTAGTTCATAATTGGAAAGTTTTGGCCACAGAGTTCTATAGCTAATTTCCTCTGCAATCTAAAAATGGTAACTTCTCCAGGTATAACCTGGTTGTTTTGTATATGTACATGTCTTATCTCCCTAGCTAAAGGTGTAAATTCTTGCAGGACAGCATTATCTGGCCCCAAAGCACATATTTAAGATGTTATTAATGTAACATCTGTCTGTGATGACTGCCTGACAAAGCAGACTGTTGTTTGATTAAAATGTGTTACTAAATATTAAGAGACTATGAGTTAAGTCAAGGTGGAAAATAGCCAAGGGAAAGAAAGAAAATGTTCTTGGTGCCTATTTTGTAGGACCCATTCAGAGCAGCTCTAAAGAGTTGAATTCCAGAAGAGTCTAGGGTAACTATAGGTTATTTTCAGAGTCAATTCAAAGATATTCATAGCAAGCTTATAGCATGATGCCTAACACCTACGAGGTCTCATGGAAATCAGGTCAGACCCATGTAAATCTAGACTTGACACTCAGCCTTATCCTTGGCTCAGCCTACTATAACTGTCTAGGCCAGATGTCAGAAAGGCTTTTTAAAAACAAACACATTTTGGCTAACATTGAAGGATTCGGTTCAGGATGTGGGTCTGAACCCTCTCTTATAGGTCCAAATTTAACATGATAATGGAAGAATCGTTAACATAGCTAAAATAGTTCTAATGTAACTTTATATATACCAAGAAGAAAAGTTGAAAGATTGGTGTTTGTAACTTTCAAAAATTTTATCTTTCCTTTTTCCCGGGAAGTATGTGAGGTCTAAGTACTAGTCTTACCTTGTTCTCGTTGATTTTTTAGGGTTACAGATTCTGCTACAGATACACCTTGCTTAAATTTGTTTAGTGGCTGGGCATGGTGGCAAGTGCCTTTAATCCCAGCCTAGGAAGAGAGGCTGGGGCTAGGAATTGCTTGAGTCAGCGGGTTCAAGACCAGCCCCAGGCAATGTAGCAAGACCTATTCTCAAAAAAATAACTGGGGCGTGATGGCGCATATCTGTAGTCCTAGCTAACTGGGAGGCTGAGTCTGGGGATTGCCTGAGTCATGGGATCCAGATCCGATCCAGGATCTGGACTACTCAGATCTGATCCCAGATTGGGACTACCCCGGGCAACGTAGTGAGACCTAGTCTTTTTAAAAAAAAAAATAAATAAATAAAATTGTTTAGCAAAGATATCACATATGTTTGTTTATGCTCATAGAAATAATACTAACTAGCATCTATTGAGCAACTGCTACAGGCAGTTTCTAAATATTTTTACATGCACTAGCATCTTTACTGATAACTTAGCAGTATGTTTATTTTTTCATTGTAAAATTAGCATCATACTATACGGAGAGCTTTAATACAGTTCTTTTCACTTCAGTTATAGACTTAAAGGGCATGAACCTGAGTCTTGGTACACATGCCTAATTTCCTTCCAGAAGAGTTGGATACCATAAGTAATGTGTGAGATTGCCACTTAACTGTAATCTTTTCAAAAGTATTACTTTGTGTTTTTCTAATTTGGTAGGTGAACTAGTATTTGTTTTCTTGAATAATACAGAGTTTGAGCATATTTTTCATTTTTATTGATACATTTACATACATTACTTATCTGAAATATAATCCATGAATATACATTACTTATCTAGGTATCTTAAATGTAGGACAATTCAGTTTAGCTGGTGCTTATGTGCACTTATGTTCAAATCCAGAAAAGATACAAATTTTGGTAACAATATTACTATTCAGAATTATCTTCATAAGGGTAGATTTCTTCTTAAAGTAGTTAAGGTAAGATTTTGTCAACCAAATAATTAAACTGCAACTTTTGCTGAGGACTAAATGGTGATGATGTTAACATTTATCTTCATTTATCTTTAATAGCTTCTTCTTTAAGTGGGAACAAAGATTCCATATATAGCTTGGCAATGAATCAACTGGGAACAATCATTGTATCAGGGTCCACAGAGAAGGTAAGGGGGGGGGGACTTAAAAATGTATATTTTAATACTAGAAAACAAAGTAACCAAAATAATTTGATCTGTGTTGTTACTAGATATATAGACAGTGGTTCTTCATGGTGTCCAACAGAAGGTTTTATTTGAATGAATAAGAATATAGCTGTACAGTTACTTTCATATGTATGGTGATGGGGGAGTGGGAAGGTGGTAAAGATGGGGTAGGGGAGGTCTGTGTTTTTTATCTTTATAATTCTGAATAGAACATTAGAAAGGCTTCCTCCTACTTTAAAAGCCTATTAGCCTTAGTGTCCATTGACAGAAGCAGTATTTCTTTTTCAGTGTAATGTTTGTCATTTGATTTGTAAAAGGCATCTTTATTTACGTTAAGTCTTGTATATAATTTGTGTGATGTTTTGTTAAAATTCACAGGTCTTAAGGGTATGGGATCCAAGAACATGTGCAAAGCTAATGAAGCTTAAAGGACACACAGATAATGTAAAGGCATTGCTATTGAACAGAGATGGCACACAGGTATGCAGTTTCACTTGGACATTTACCTAATGACCCTGTTAACAATTTCACGCAACAGAAATGTCCCCATTTTGAATACTGCTCAATAAATTGGCTTGAACCCAAAGCCACAGATGTTATAAACCATGGCCTAATTTTAAAATTAAAATTTCAAATTATTAAAATAACCCAGTTGCACATTTTAAAAATATTCTTTTTGCATATGCCACTTTCCCACCCCACCCCCTTTTTTTTGCATCACTTTAAAAGAAGCAAAGCAAGGAATTTGCTCAGATGAATTCTAATACAGATGATTCTAATGTAATTCTAATGCTTTATGGCACATATCATCTAAATTTTTTAAATAGTACCTTATGTGAAGCAACAATATTGAATTCTTTGGTATTAAATTCTTTTTTCCAGTCTACCAAATGGAACATTTTCTTACAGTGGGTCTGACTCCAGATAAATCTTTTCAGTTGACTGTACAGACACAGTTTATAAATTTACCTATCTACCTTACTATTTAGAGTCCACTTTAAAGAAAAACATTTTGTAGTCTTTGAACATATTAGTACTCTGCTGGTTACTCTGCTAAATCAAATTACATTTTTTAATCAAAAATGACAAAATTCTTTTTGTTCTGAAGCAGTGGAAAATAATCTTTTGTCACTATAGATGATAAGATGAAGAGAAACTGAGCACCATTTGGTGTTAGGACATACCTCTCTCATGTACCTCTGCTCCCTCAGCCATCAAAGGGCTGGGATAGGCTAAGAGCGATTTGTAATTGATTGTGATGTGATTAGAACATGGAGATTAAGAAGGTAATGAAGGCCGGGCATGGTGGTTCATGCCTGTAAGCTTCAGCCTATGAAGCGGCCAGGGTTAGGGATCGCGGTTCGAGTCCCACCTGAGGCCCGTAGTGAGACCTAGTTCCAAAAAATAGCTGGTAGTGAGCGTTGGTGGTATAGTGGTGAGCATAGCTGCCTTCCAAAAAATAGCTGGGCGTGGTGGCATGCGCCTGTAATCCCAACTACCTGGGAAGCTGAGGCTGCAGATACCTAGTCTCAAAAAAAAAAAAAGAAGGTAATGAGATGAAAAATACCATCAGTCTGTTACTCCTGTGGAAATTACAGTATGACAGTTATTTATACAAGAATTGGAGAAATTTTTGTCCAGAGTTGAAAGCATGGTTTAAAAAACTAACCGAAGAGAGGAGATCATTTTTGAGAACCAGACAAAGACTTGAAGATACCCATGGAGGTCTTTGGAGATATGGAAGGATCTCACCATTAACATGTCCTTGAGGAAAGGGCTTTCCTTGCCCTAGGTTTGCTCATCTGCAAAGCAGAATTCATATTTAGTTTGTCTTATTGATGAGAGCAGTAGATGTAATGAGTATATTCTGTCCTATAAATGATAGCATTTTCTAAAACTGTTGAGGTCTTTTACAACCCCATTCTAAGAAACTGAGTGCATTCTGCTCCTTACAGTTTTCTGCAGGAGCTAGTAGGCTGCTCTTGAGGTGACTGCCCAAGCTTTGTTGTGTTAGCTCTGCCTGGGAGTGGACTGATTTACATGACATGGTTTCCATGGGACTGCTGTTAAGTAGGCACTGTATACAAGATGGTTTCAGGGCAGGATACTATAAAGCTCCTTTTTACTGGTTCACTCTATGTAATTGTGGATGCACTTCAGCTTCAGCTACATTAGCTATAAGCAAAGAGAACTGTGACACTACTTTCAAAGCTGCCTGTCAGCCTGAGAGTACATCATTAAGCAAATGCCTTTCCTCCTCAAGTTTCTCCTCCATCCATTTTCCCTATTCACAACTATAGATTAAATTTAACCACCAATAATGCAGAATGTTTTCATTGGGGAATTACCAGAACAACTGTTTTACTCATTTGGGAAAAGGGAGGAAAAATTGACTTACTGATTCTTAAATTCTTGTAAAATGGAAGAAATAGTTGTCAGCTACTGTACCAAAGTGTATATTGCATCCTGTAGTTGCCCTACAAGCCTTTAATGTGAGATTTCTGGTGGCATTGTAAGTCAGGGATGTGCAGTAAGATGCATATAACAGGCCAGCGGATCCCACAGACACAAACCAGTTGCCTCGCTTCCTTTGTATTTAAGGTCTTTTACAATTAGAGTTGTTTTTGATTAGTGTCAACACTGCTGGGCAGAGCCGCCTGACTTTCCATTCCTTGTACTTGGCTCAGGAAGTAATTGCTTGTGGATCTGGGACCTGCTATTTTGATGAGTCAGTCACATCGTTGTGTGTTATTTATAGGCTTTTCCTGGTAATACAAGTCTTGCTGAAACTGGCTTATGGGTCTGGAGTGTGAGAGCATCAGAGAGTGTTCTTGCCCCTGACTTACCTTGCCTGATAGTGACCATCCCAGAAGTACTTAAGTCAACAGCAGCCTGGTCCCAATGCACTGGTACATCTCATCTCATCTTTAGAGCACAGATCACTTGATCAGAGCTCCAGAATCTGTGTCTCCTAAGTTTGATTTAGCAGTACCATTTGGGGCATGCTATCCTTGTCCGAGCAGTCAGCTTATGAGGGTATCTTCCATTTACAATAACATGGGTGAACCTAGAAGGAATCATTGCTAGAAATAAGCCAGAAAGAAAAAGAGAAATACTGGATGGTCTCACTTATATGTGGGATATAGGGAAAACAAACAAACAAAACTTAACAGTCAGCAGAACTAACACATAGAGCAAGGGAGGGGGAATAGAGTAAAATTAGAAAAGGGATGGGCACTAGAGATTAAGATGATGGTTCACAGGTGACAAGGTGGTAGGTGAACCTCAGGGTATACAAAGATGTGAGATAGATATATCTATATATATATATATATATATATATGCAATGTTAAAAAGTTAAAAATAATAACAAGGGCATCTGTATGTTTATCCAGTGGAAGGGTGGAAACAGTAGGAAGTATTTTGGTGACATCTTTAGCTTCTACGTTGTGCTGGACCCTACAGCACCTCTGAAATAGGGATACTCTTTAACCAAACTATAAAATATTGCCTAGAAGTTTGCCTACATTACTTCGAAAGTGATTGCTCTCTGTTTGTGTGCCTGATTTTTATCAGTCTTAAAATACTGACAACATCAAGTGATTTTGTGTTCTCTACCAGGCTTGATAAATCTGTTTTCTCATCTGCTTTTAGTAGTTCACTTGGATTTAAGACTAATCTCTCTCCCGTTACAAGTTGCCCAGGTTGTGAGAACTTCTTACCCCTCATCTTTGCCTTCCTCATCTAAAAGTTATCAGAGTCTACTTCCTTTGACTCATGGTCTAAGATTTGAGTGGTCAAAGCTTTACTTAAACCTTTGCCTTCTCAGGTTAGCATCTCTTTCTAGAATGAAGAACACCCCTTTGCCTCTCCCTGTCTGACTGCCACAGCTCACCCACACACATTGAAGGTTTTCTTGCAACCTTATTCCTGACAGTTTTGCTTTTGGTTAGTCTCTTGATTCCTTTGTGAAGTGTCTGAATTCTATAATTAAACCAGTTGCCTCTGGCAGCTTGTGGAGGAGTCTCCTTATATGTGTCCATTTAATTAGCATGTCCAGGGTTCTAAAGGCCTGTTCAAGTTACAGGACATATCAATATATATAGATGTTTTCCAAATCTCCAAAATCACAATGATCTTCCCTTTTTTGTAGTACTTTGCCAACTTAATTTCATATATAAGCACCAGCAATTGCTTTCTCCTAAGGCCAGTTTCCCCCCCAAAATGAAATCGCCATGGTAACTGGTTGGGAACGCCTGGCTTGCTGAATGCAGTTGAGCGTAGCTGATTCAGCCTGTTCCTGTCAGACTCACAGAATACTCAGCCCTAGTTTGTGTAACAACAGCTTCTATGTAGTTGATGCTCCTGAGCCTTCAGAAATTGTCAAAATTGCTACTGCTAATACTGAATACTAAGGGTCCACATTTTATATTGATGGATTTTGAACTTGAGACGCCTTTAAGAAGGCTCCAGAGTCAAAGTGAATGAGTGATCAGACATGGATTAAATTTTACTTCTGACTCTTTTCAATAGAATCCCAGAGAGCTGACAGGCCATCAGGAATTCTAAGCTATGCGAGAAGGAACATGACAGAGGTGTGACTCAGGGCTCCAAAATTCTTGCTGACCTAATGCAGTGTTTGTCAAACTCAGTGAACCAGAATCACCTGCAAATCCTGTTGGAACACAAATTGCTGGGCCCTTCCAGCAATTTTGTGAGATTTTGTGCTCAACAGGTGTGGAAGGGACCCAGAATTTACATTTTTTAACAAGTTTTCTATGCTGTTGTTCCTGGGAGTCACACTTTGAGAACTACAGTCCCTGTTCTGTCTGCTGCCTTGGCTTCAGCTTCTTTCATAGTCCATCCCCTTAGTAGCAGATACTCTGAACAGAACTTACCTGAAGCGTTTACACAGGTGGTCAGGTCAAGAACACAAAGGCAGCTCTGCTTGTGTTTTTCCCTGCTTCCATATGTGCTGTTGCCTTAGTTATTTCAGCCTGTGGTGCATGCTGGTCAGAAACCTTTTCCAGAGGGAGAAATACAGGTTTGAGAGGTTAGCTGCATAGTGTAGAGTTAGGAAAGAGACCAGTGCAAAGCACAGGAAAGCAGGAACTTTTGGCAGGTTTCTTAACTTTTGCTTTCTTTGTCCCCAGTGCCTTTCTGGCAGCTCTGATGGCACAATTCGCCTTTGGTCACTTGGCCAGCAGAGATGTATAGCAACATACCGGGTCCATGATGAAGGGGTTTGGGCTCTGCAAGTCAATGACACTTTCACACATGTATATTCTGGAGGAAGGGACAGGAAAATTTATTGTACAGACCTAAGAAACCCTGACATCCGGGTGCTAATTTGTGAAGAAAAAGCTCCCGTTCTCAAGGTATGTCATACATTTCACTTTTATAGTTAAGATTATCATTTGTGTTATCTAGTATTTATTAAAACAACTGTGGAGTTTTAAATAAGATATGTTAATGTTTTTGTCAGTCTTCTGTAGAGAAACTAGTGGCTTCTTAGGTGTAATGGGACATACCTGGTGAGATTGCCCAGTGTTGCTCTGGAGCTTGGCTGACTTCCCTGACTTGTCCTTAGGGGAAGAATATCAAGGGTAATTCCGTTGGCATAATATATCCGTGCATATATGTGTGTTTTTACATGAACACTATTTTAAAATATAGAAGGATACATAACAATATACTGTTCGTATGTGTACTGTCCTGAGGGAAAGGATTGGCATATAGGGGTACTTTTCACTTTTGCTCTTTTGTTAGAATATCTTTTACTAAAATATGTTCAAAAGAAAAATAGATTCATTATTAAGAAAGAACATAACAAGTAGCACCAACAAGGTTATGGTATGTCATCCTTTTTGAATCCATTTAGATCCCTTAGGTTAAACACAAAACTTAAAGTCACTGTTTTGGGGTTGTGATTGCTTTACCAGTGAGATGCCCTCAATTCTTTACACCTCTATCTTTTGAAGCATGCCTTGGTATAGAGTCAACACACATATTGCACATATTAAAGGTAACATTTGATATTTAATAATGGATAGCTAGTCCTGGCAGTCAGAAGGGCCTTTGATGATGCTGCTGCTGCTGATGCTGATGCTGCTTTATTTTCAGATGGAACTTGACAGATCAGCTGATCCCCCTCCTGCAATCTGGGTTGCAACAACTAAGTCTACAGTAAATAAGTGGGTAAGTGAACCACTATATACTTGGCAAAAGTTTATAAATATGTGGTTTGTTATCATAAGCCTGCCAGACAATTGTAGCAAAGACTCCCTGTAATCCTGACTCGGCATGCTTTTGGATACAGCAAAAATCTGAAAACCCTGATGAATGCAAGTGTGTTTCTAAGGATTTTGGTAGTAGTAATATGACTCTATAAAGCCAATAAATATTAGTACACTTATTGACCTTGTGAAGTTGCTTTTGAAAATAGGCACCATTACCAGCACTGCAGGGACACTTGTTGGGGTTCCATTTTCTAACAGAAGAAAACAGAAAATTATGCTTTTAATCCTTTTTATTCATAGTATGAAGAGCAGAGATAACAGAAGATAAGCTGAGAGAAGTCTGAAAAGTACTATTCTTAAACCTTAATAAAAGAAAATTGAAGTTTTCATGCTGGGCAGACTTTGTGAATAACAAAAGAGAAAGTGTTTGCACTTACTCCTTTTTATGTGCAAGTTGTGGTCTTTCTCAAGCACTTGTGTAAAATGTTATGATCTAAGTTTCTTTGTGCCAATTTTTGATCTTTTTAGCTTTACCTGGAAGAGTGCCCAAGGCACTCTCCAAAGGATAAGGTTCTGGTTTTTGTCTTTGTTTGAATCTTGGTAAATAACTGTGCTTCAGGACAAAGCATTTTGGGATTGTTATTATTTACTTTTCTCATTTGTTCTTTATTTTTCTTGCCACTTTAAACAGATTAGCAAAGTTTATAAAGCACAAAATGATTGAATAACTTTGTTCCTTTAGACATTGAAGGGAATTCATAATTTCAGAGCTTCTGGAGATTATGACAATGACTGTACAAATCCTATAACACCCCTTTGTACACAACCTGACCAGGTTATTAAAGGTGAGTAAGGAAATTAGGAGGTATTATACCTTGATTAAGATTAGTTATTGTTACTGAGATTTTGATAAAAATAAAGGAGGTGACCTTTTACATGTAATTTTGATGTTAACAAAAGACTAATAGAATATTAGTTTATTCTTAATAGAAGAAAAACTTACTTTTAAAATACTGCTTAGTGATGCTAAAGTGAACTCTCCTCAGGTCATCTTTTTGCCCAGCAACAAAATAGTCATGGTTTTGGTAAAGCCAGCAGCCACTTTGTAAAATGTGGTTAATAATGTCTTTTGGCACCGGCCAGGAAAGGTCTGCTCTGGACCTCGATTGTTGCGAGCTACAGATGGAGTGACAGCTTTGATTTAATGTCAGAGTCTGGGATTCAGATGTTGAATGGCATGTTCATTTGCTGTCCCTACATGTGCCTTCTCATAACTCACCATTAGAGTAGACTGTCCATTAATAGTAATAAAGCAGAAGATAAAGAGTAAAAGTTAATGAGAGATAAGACTAATTCAGAGATTTTTCTCTATCATTTGAACTTTGGCCACTGGGTGAAACTTGGTTGCCCCTAACAATTTCCCTAGTAGTCCCTTGAAGTGAGGCATTTTAAAATCTGTACTCTATTATGAAAATCAACTTTTCTTTAATTATCCTGAAGTTGTCTGAAATATAACTTTCTAGTCTGATTTGCCATCTTTCTGGCGGTTAGTATAATTTATGTTCTGTTATATGCATACTAGTCAGCAGTTATTGCCATGTTGTGAATTTAAAACATTGTTTTACTAATTGTGTGGGTTTTTTTCTTTTAGGGGGTGCTAGTATCATTCAATGCCACATTCTTAATGATAAGAGGCATATATTAACCAAAGATACCAATAATAATGTGGCATATTGGGATGTATTGAAGGTGAGTACCATTTTTTGTATTAAGTATAGATTACTAGATTACATATCTCCTTTTTAAAAACTGGCATATATGATGATATATACATATAATAATAAATAATAAATATACATAAATTAAAATTTAATTGTAGCCATAACCTTATTTGTAATAATAATTTATAATTTCTTCTGTGAATATTAGATAAGGCCACGATTTATTTTTCTAGTTATTTAAAATTGGCATGTAACCATTTTCTTTTCCTTGTATATTACAAATTCTCTTTTATCCTGCCTTATCCTGTACACTGTTGACATTTGGTTCACATACATTTTGGGGAGGTTGTGGGTCAGTACGCCATCCTATCCATTGCTGATGTTCACCAGCATTTCCTAGCATCCAGTAGGTGCTTATCTCTTCTCCTGACCCCCATGTCACACGCAGCCATTACACTTATCCCCACACAGTACCAAATGTCTAGGGGAGAGGAAGAAGAAAGGTATATGATGATCCTACATTGAGAACCACTGAAGTACACAAAACAAATTTATTTCTTAGAATTTACAGCCTTGTGAGCATCACTCACAATTCTACACCAGTAAGTATGCTCCCTCTGGAATGGTTGAGATGTTTCAGCTGCATTCTAAACAGCACAGAAGAATTTATAGGCACAGGAAAGTTAGTCTGCTATTGGAATTCTGACAAATATCCCTTCTTAGATTCCGCATTATTTTTTTTCAATGGCTATTTCCTAGGTGGAGTGAATACTATATGCAAAGAAATGTTTGAAGGTTATAGATGAGAAAAGTCTATACTGTAATACCTTTTGATAGGAGAGACAATAGTGGAAAATGTGAAGACCTCACAGAGGAGTAAACATCACAGGATAGTTTATGGACAAGGGCAGGTACTAACCACTGGAGAGATCAGGGGAACTTCGTGGTGGAGAAATCATCCTAATCAGGGCTTAACAGTGTCTATCAGCTAAGTAATGGGAGGGCATTTTAGGAAGGAGGGAGTGAGTGACAAGAACACAGAAGAGGGAATGTATGTACCTATTCAGAGCAAGTTGAGCAATTCTGTTTAGTTGGAGACTAAAAAAGAGTATAAGGGAAATAACAGTAGGGGTATAAAATAAAAGATGAGATTCAAGTTATTTCCCAGAGTCTTGAGTTGCAGTCGTTGGAGTTGATCTTCCTTTGCTTCTTCCTAGACTTAGATGGTTTGAAATTGAAAAAAGCCCATATTCAGAGCAGCAGAGCAGTCTTTGTAATGGGAAAGAAACTGGACCACAATTTTCTTAAGCATAATGAGTTGGGAATCTAAAGGGAGAGACAGGTATTGGGTATATTATAAAGGAAAAATTGAAGACCTGGTGTTTTGGTTAAGCTCCCGGTTATCGGGACCAGAGACTAACTTGAGTTAGCTTCTAGATTTAAAGAATAAGACAAGTTTCATTCTGGGAAAAGGAGGCTGTGCCTGAATGGAAATGTTGATCTATCACACTTTCCCTCCTGTGGAAAGTCACTTACAAAACAGTTGCTTGGTAAATATGACTTTGGGACAAGAGACCTTAAAAAAGTCCATTTGGTTTTTATCTACAATATATTTATGCTATCAGGGATCTAGTGCCTCATGTTTATTTCTCAGGGATCACTTCTGGGCTGGAGAGGATCCACAGACATCAGCAGGAACTGTGATATTCACTTGCTAGAGTGCCACTAATAATGACAGAGCTTTATCTCCAATTGCCCAGCACTTAATGCCACCCATAGTATCCACCAGATTCTGATTAGGTCAGTTACTCTTGCAAGTTTAGTTATTGGCCTTCTGATGAGTCTGATGTCCACTCTTGGTGTAAGTAGCTAAAGCCATAGTAAAGTTCTAGCATATGAGTAGGATGTGGTTCTCCTTAGATGGAACTGGGATGGACTGTAATTGACTTTTTTGTTGTTGCTAGCAGCTTACCATATCCAGACACTTAAAGTTTTGACTTCAAATGATGATGTGTAGTGAGTATAACATTAAACAGGAGTGGGGAAGTTGAGAGTATTTAGGACTATAAGCTTGGGGTTGGGTTGAAGTGCATTCTAATCTTGGTTGTACCAGCTATGGCCAACTCATTGCAGGAATCTTCTGAATATCTCTAAACCTCTGTTTTTATTCCTGAAATGTAGTAGCACTTATTCCTTGGTGATGTTAAAGGGGAGTTTGAGAGGTATCTATCATGATGATTGATACCTGATGGCTAGAAGGCTGTTGCTTGATTTAGGTGACGTATCATCATTAGGTATTTATCTACACGCACACACAAAAAAAAAATAGAGTATTTCAGTCTGTGACTAAGGGCTTATATGGAGATGAGATTGAGTGTAAGAAATAGTGGTAATATTCTATATAAGTCAGTTGATAAAAAGGCAATATGAAGGAACGGAATGAGCAGAGATGAACCCCAGTTTTCTGGACTAGATAGTGTGGTGAGTGGAAGTAATATAGGAACTTCAGAGAATAGATGGATTGTTGGTGAAGGGGCTGAACTGAGAAAGACAACAAATTTGAGTTTTTGTGGGCTATGTGGGTGGAGATATCTGCTGATACAGTCTAACACGGAAGAGCTGGGCTAGAAAAATCAGTTTAGTTATCATCAGCTTTGTGATTACAAAATTGAGATAACAAATTTGTAAGTAATACATCGATACTGAAAAGAGGAGAATTCAAGTCATCATCCTTTCAGTGATTATTAGAAAAAGAAGCTACAGGTGTATAATGAAAGCAGTAACAAAACCAAGAGTCAATAGCCGCTCAAGAACTAATTGAGCTTTTCAGAAGGGAACTTGTGATTAGCATCATTGATTTGCCAACAGTTCATGTAAGATATAGAATGTGATGTCTCCCTGGATTTGTCTGGGGAGAACGATCTTTAGGGGGTCCTAAAAGCAAAACCAGATGGAGTAGGGTCAGTAATAATTGGAAGATGAAGAAACAATTTGAGTGGAGACCATCTGTGATGAAATTTAACTTCGGTGAGTGGGCAGGAAGAGTCAGTAAGTAGCTGGAGAGGATTTAAGGACAAGATGGTTAAAGGAAGATTTTGTTTCGGTGTTTGGGTATTTTGAAATAGGAGAAATTGAGCATGATTTACTGCTCACTGGTTACTGCTTACTGGGAGAAGGCAGTAGAGATATGAGCAGGAAGGTGATGATACAGAGTCCCCAAGAAGCAAGAGGAGAGGGGGTGAGGGGACCCCAAGCACAGCAAGAAGGAATACCTTTTTCCTTGCACCGGGAAGTAACTTACTACTTAAATTGGCTAATTATCATATTTTCTTTTTAATATATAGGCATGTAAAGTTGAAGATCTAGGCAAAGTTGATTTTGAAGATGAAATTAAGAAAAGGTTTAAGATGGTGTATGTGCCAAATTGGTTCTCAGTAGACCTAAAAACAGGGGTAAGTTTTAATTAATACCTTGTGCAATTTGGAATTGTTGAAATTTCTGATATAGCCTCAAATGGAGTAGTATTAATTACAGAGTTTTATGTTTTTAAGTGTAAAAGGAAAAAAAAATTTCATGTTAAAACTTCAAAAATGCATTTTGGTATCCCAGTAAATCAAATTGTACTTGCACTGAATCTCAGGAGAAGCAGCCGTTGGTTCTGAGATTGCAGCTTAGTACTTTAGTCACAATATAAGAATTGACACACTTACCTGGAATGTGTATTCAGCGAATACCATTAACGGTTTTTCTCTTTTGACAGATGTTGACTATTACTTTGGATGAGAGTGACTGCTTTGCTGCTTGGGTTTCTGCAAAGGATGCGGGCTTCAGCAGCCCCGATGGGTCTGATCCAAAACGTGAGTTTGCATGTCCTTCCTTGCCTGTCTTCTTCTGGAAGAGGGATTTGGGGTTTTTTTGTTTTTGAGACTAGATCTCGCTATTTTTGCCCATGGAACCACAGGCTCACGTTGCTCGGGGTACCACAGACTCAAGAAATCCCCAGCCTCAGCTCCCCAGGTAGCTGGGATTACAGGCATGCACCACCACACCCAGCTATTTTTTGGGACTAGGTCTCGCTATGTTGTCCTGAGGGGGACTCAAACCGCGATCCCTAGCCCCAGGCGCTTCATAGGCTGAAACTTACAGGCATGAGCAACTGTGCCCAGCTTTTTGGAAGAGGGATTTGGACTGTTGTTTGCTGAATGCTCATCTTTATAAGAGCCTGTCATTTCTTGTTGATTATTATCTTTGGTCAGTATTTCCATAAGAAAAATGAACATACAAATAGAATGCTACTGTCTTTACATAAAAATAACCCTTTTAAAAAATGTAATTCTTAAGCCAGGTGCGGTGGTGCGCACCTATAATCCAGCGCTGGGAGGCTGAAGCTAGGGATACTTGAGTCCATGGGTTTGGGACTACCCTGGGCAACATAGCGAGACCTAGTCTCAAAAAAAAAAAAAACAAAAAACAGTAATTCTTGGTTTTGTTTACTCATATTTAATAAATGGCTGTATCTGAACAACCTAATAGAATATTTTCTCCATGCCTTAAATTCCTTTAAATGTTCAAAGATAAAATGTTGCAGACTTGACAAAAATCTTGCTTTCAAACGTCATTGACATTGGGTTAAGAATTTAACACTAGAGCATGAAAACCTGTAATTTTTTTCTCTGTTTTTAGGTTTAAAATAATAGCTTTCTTTTTCATTCATTTGTAATTGACTCTTTTGCAGTGAACCTGGGAGGACTTTTACTTCAGGCACTCCTAGAATATTGGCCTAGAACACATGTGAATCCAATGGATGAAGAAGAAAATGAAGTAAACCATGGTTCGTGCTTTTAGATCAGAATAATTGATCAAAAATTACTCAGAAGTTGAAAGTAGATCATTTATTGTTTTAAAAAACATTTTAAGCATTTGCTGAATTGTGATACAACTATTTGTGATGTACCCAATTTATTGCACTCACTTGTACATCCCAAATTATGAACGTCCATCCAGTATTAGTTGAGACTCTAAGAGAATTTGTGCTCAAGCTAGATGGAATAAACCATATGTAGATGTGTGTCCGTCTCCCCCCCCCCCCAAGTGATAGTTCTTTTTAAAAGTAAACAGCTATTTTCCAGAGGTACTTCTCAGAGTATCCATGGGCTTGTGGAATTTATCTCCAAAGTTGCGACAAGAAACCCAGGTTTGCCTTTATGTAGTCATGCTTCTTGTTGGCCTGAAGTATTTTACTATCTGGCCCAGTGATCTACCTGGTGTTGACTCTGAATGTTTCAAAATTCATATTGCAACTCAATAATGTCAGGATATGTAATGAGTATTTGTTAAAAGTTAATGTTACTCAAGAAAAGGGTTAAAACCAGCAAGCTGATGATGGAACCGAAGCATATAAAAAAAAAAAGGGGGAAGGAGGGAGGGAGGGAAAAGTCAGGGGAAGAATAAGCACAAGGGATCATGATGATGGATCATGGGAGAATGGTGGTAGGAGAACTATGGGTTATACAGTGATGTAAGAAAAAAATCTATATATAAAATCAATATATATAATCAATAAAAAATGTCATTGAGAGCATTCAAAAGATGTGTGTGCCACAGGCAATGGCAGTAACTTTCACTGGGCAGCAGAGGAGAATATATTTTGAATACATAAGCTCAATTGAGTTTGGTTAAAGAAAGTGGGGCAGGGAGGAGAGAACTTAAAATTTTATTTATATGTGTCCCAGTTGACAAATCCTTGAGTCTCATCTTCTTAGGGCTTACTCTGCTAAAGATAATTTGAACACTCTAGAAATTCTATTGAAGACTGCCCACTCTTGTGGTCAGCAGTGATGGGGGGACCTCCTGCAGTAACTTCTGACTGACTGATATGTCCAGAATATCTACGAGAATCACAGGACTCACTCAGAGGCCTAAGTGGATGATAAAGATTCGGTAATCAAAAAACAGTGGTGGTACACCTAGCATCCTCTGAGTCCAGACTTTAGTTGTAGGAGTAAGAAAGAAGTTAGGGGAAACCCCAAATCATCCCTGAAATCGCACTGCCATAGTAAAGAAAAAAGATCAGGGCCTGTCTACCTCTTGAACCAGAGCCTGCAACACTGCATGTTCCACTTCTCTGGTGATCTGCTGCACTTATGCCATGGCCAGGGCATACTCAGGAGTTGTTTAGATTATACTTGGGGAGGAGCTCAAGTATCAGAAACTTTGTTGTAAATTGTAAGATGGGGCTAATAAAGGTAAATGGGCATGGACCCTGTCCTTTAGGGACTAAAATTCCAGTAGGACAGAGAGCCTACTTAAAGCATTGTGAGATCAGGGATAAGTGAAAAACACTGTGAAAAACAATTTGAAACTGCTGTGGATCTCAGAGGCTAAAATTGCTTCCACTTTGATTAGGGGCGTGTTTATGTAGAAGTTGGCACTTAAGTCAAAACATTACAAAAAAAGTGAAGTAACTAAAATTTGCAAAGAACAATAAAAATGAGATTATCGCCTTTCTGAGAATCTTAGTTTTCACTAATACTTCTGCCACTTATGACTGCCATTAAACATTTTTTTTTAATGTGGGTTTTTTCTACTTCTGGCCCAAGAGGAATTTCTGAGTTGGTGGGCTACCAAAATGAGCAGATTACCATTTATAAGCAGGTTGACCTAGACCCCTGTGGCAGCAATAGATGGTTTTATTTTTCAAATCACAAACATTCATCTCTTCTAATCCTCTAAAACATAGTTATTTTCCATAAAATATATCACACATTGCTGTATTTCTTATTTTCAGGTATTTAAATTGGTTCCTTTTTTTAAGTCTTTCTAACTGGCTAACTACAGGATTTTTTCTTTTTCTTTAATGGTGCAGTATTTGAAGCCTATGAAAACAATATGTAGGATCTGTTTTTAGCACTAATGATACTAATATCATCTGCCTCTTTTCCTAGTAAATGGGGAGCAGGAGAATCGAGTACAGAAGGGAAATGGATATTTCCAGGTGCCCCCCCATACCCCTGTGATCTTTGGTGAAGCTGGAGGTCGCACACTCTTCAGGTATGGGTCAGGAGTGCTGGGAGCCTTGCCTAAGAAAGCATCCCATATGTTAAGAAATAGTGATTCAAACCAACTGTTTTAAATTGTTTATTATTGATTTGCAGGTATATCAGGAATTTGGAAGCTTTTTTTCTATTTCCATGAGATAGTTAAGTGTCTGATGTTATCAGAACACATTCTAATTGAGAGCTGAACCTCTAGTGTTAGATGAGGTTGATACTTTGTCTGAAGGCAGCAGCATCAGAGTTTTCTGCAAGAATCTTGCTTTTTCTCACATAATCCAGCCCAGAGTCAGGGGACAGATAGCATCACTGAAATCCCTACCCAAAGACAGCATCAGTAGTAGGTAACTTCCATTGGCTGCATCTAGGCAAGAAGGTGTTAGCTGCTCCACTCGACTGTTGTACCCATGGTGGCCTAACCTGCATGTTCAGCTGTCCTGTCTCAGGTTCTACAAGGAAGAGCTGGCTGACTTCACCTCCCAGTTGCCAGTAAGGCCCTGGTGGAGCCAGAGGGGAGAGCTCTCTGATCTTCTGTAGGTCCAGAAGAAAGGAAAATGCTTGTCTTGCCCATGAACCCAGAATTCTTTTCCTTTGTTTTCTGAGCATATGATGACTGAAAACACTCTAACCTCTTTTTCATATACAAGCTTGTGTCATATGCTTAACACTTGAAGAACCCTTTCTTGAGTGCATTACCTACAGCCAGGTCTCCTGTTACCCCCAGGATTCAGAGAAGCAGCTATAGCGTATGTCTGGCTTTGGAATCTGAGGGCCTGAGTTTCAGAACCTGCTCTCCCTGTTAGCTAAGTGCGTCATTCTGCTTACTGCACTTTATTTCCTTTAACTGTCAAGTGGGTGTGTTCCTAGGTGTTCCTAATGTTTGTTAACAGTGATTTTTGTCACTTCCGCTTGTTGTGTCACTCACTACCTGATGAATTGTCTTTAGGCTGCTCTGCAGAGATTCTGGGGGTGAGACTGAATCAATGCTTCTTAATGAGACGGTGCCACAATGGGTAATTGACATCACTGTGGATGTAAGTATTCCCACTCCCACTTTACTCATATTTTTTCTAAATCATTAAGAATTGCTTTAGATTATATAATCTAAAACTTAACTACAAACTAGATTGCCAGGTGTGAGTCATCTTTCTGCTTCCTTGCAGTTCCAAAGTTGTTGCAGAAGTATTGATGATTGTTATGTATATGTGTACACTTTGTTGATTTTTAAGTATAAAAATAATATATGCTTATTAAAGGAAATAGGAACTAAAATGAAATTCCCATCCCTTCCCATCACTCCTTCTTTTCCATTCACTTCCTACCCTGCCCAGAAATAGTAACTATTAATAGTTACTAATAACCTGTGACCTTCAGTACTGTTTTTCTGCACATTCACAAGCATATATTATTTGTGTGTGTGTGTGTATATATACATATATATTTGTGTCTGTGGTTCATTTTATTTTGCACAAAACCTGTTACAATACTGTTCTGCAACTTGCTTTTTGTTTTTGTCTTTTACCTAAAAAATATCTCTTGGACATTTTTTTATGTCATACATATGAATCATTCCTTTTGAATGCCTGCATAGTATTCCATTGTGTAAATGTGCCATAAGTTATTTAACGAGTCCCCTGTTAGTGGACATTTAGGTTGTTTCCAATGTTTTCTATTACAAACATGCTTCAGTGAACATCCTTGTACATATATCTTTGTATACTTTTTAGGATAAATTCCTAGAAGTGGAATTGCTGGATCAAAGGGTATGCACATTTTAAATTTTGATAGATATTGCCAAATTGTCCTCCACGAAGCTGTACCAATTTACACTCTCACCAGCAGTGTACAAGTGCCCATTTCCCTACCCTCACCAACGCTGGTGAAAGATTTTTAATCTTTGCTAAAGGACAGGCAAATGTTGTCTCATTCTTTTAATGTGGGCTTTTTTTTTAATTTGTAATGAGGTTAAACATCTTTTCATATTGGCCATTTGTATTTCTTCTGCCTGTTTGTATCTTCATTCATTTTTTTTTTATTGGGTTATTGTCTGTCTTACTGATTTGTAGTTCTTCATATTAAATATTAACCCTTTGACTATTATCTCTGTGTCTTAATTGAATTGTTACTTTCTTTGTGGTGCTTTTACCAGTCACAAGGTCTTCATTTTTATATAATCAGATTGATCCTTTATGGTTCTGAGTTCATGTCTTGCCGAAATATTTCCCATTTAGAAGAAGCAAAAATAATCTCTTTTAGCACATTTAGCACATCTTTTAATCTATTAGAATTTATTGTTTGATGAGAAGTAGGATGTTAACTTTCTCCAAAGGTTAGCTAATATGCCAACACAACTTAGTGAATATTCTTTTCCTACTAATTTGAAATGCTATCTTATATACTACATTTTTAAATATGCTTGGGTCTGTTTCTAGACTGTCTGAAATTCACTTGACCTATTTTATATATTCCTAAAGCCATATGAAAAGAGATTTAATCTCTTGAACTTTTAGAAAATTTTTTTCTGTCCCAAATATACCTCCAAGAACTAAAAGCCAGTATGGTACCTGGTGGATATTCTGTGGTCTTCCCTAAATCTAAGCCCTCTGTAAATCACTTCTTTGACTGTGAAACTCACCTGGCATGCATTGCTGACTAGAGGCCTGTGTCTTATTCCTGAAAGGAGACATCCAGACAGGATATGACATGAAGGCTCAGAGGGAATTAATACACAGAAAAGATGACCAAGTCAATTTTATCCTCTATCTGAGGATGTGGGTTAATTCATGATAGACCTCTAGGTAGTTGGTTGAAGTTTCTACTCTAGCTTAAAACCTCAGGCTTCATTCTGATGTCAGAGGAAAAGAAAGAGCCTTTTCAGTTGGATGTTGGACCACAGCAGCATAGAGTGTAAGGTTTTGTTCAAAAGTAAAAGCATGGGTTTCTCTCAAGAGAAGCCTTAAGGGGACCTTGAGGGGTCACCCCAGATGCTTTAATGTAGAATTGGGATTTTGGTTTGTATGACTTAATAATTAAAAATTTTCCCATTAACAACCTTGGATTGTTATTTGAAGAGAGCCATGCTGCAATTTCATATTGCTACTGACATTACATATAATTAGTCTTTATATATATCTTTTATTTCAAAACCAAATGTTATACTTTTCTGCTGTATTCTCTCTAAAACTACCTTAATTTGATAGTTTACTATAAATTTCATGAGTAATTTTTAATTATAAATTAATAATTACTTATAAATCGAGTTTTCCTATTGGCATCATTTTAGTTTCTAAGCTAGCAGAAACTATTATATGATTTTTTTTACTTTTACTGTTTCAGAAAAATATGCCCAAATTCAACAAAATTCCCTTCTACCTCCAACCTCATGCATCTTCAGGAGCAAAGACCCTAAAAAAGTAAGTAACTATAGTGTTATATGGTACTTTGATCTAAATATAGCAAGAATTCTTCTTTTGCTTTTATAACAAAGAAGGTAGTACTAGATCTAAGGCTAACTTTAACAATAGTGAAATTTTGTACAATTTAACATTTAATTTACAATGTACAAATTTTAACACTGATAAATTTATAATATCTAATCACTTTACAAGTTTATACATTTACCAAATATACCTACCTACAGATGTTCAAAAGTAAATAAGATATGGATTTTGCCTTTTGCTGTATTTCATAGTTTAGAACATAATCTGTGTATCGTAACTACTTTTATTATGGATACTTAGAAAAGATGAGTGAGATGACAGGAAAGTGACTTATTGCCTGCAACTCCCTAGGACATGACATTTGAGCTGGGCATGTGAAGATGGATAAAACCTTAAAAGCAAGGTTCAAGAAATGGTTTGAACAGGAATATGGAAGTAGGACCATGTAGAAGATAAGGACTGAGGTAGCTGCAGCATAGGATGGAGGTGGAAAGATGCTAGAAGGGAATATCAAAGGATTTTAGAGGTTTCATGATGCTGGATTTGAATGCCAAGCCTTAGAGCATACAATACCACCATCATGATTTTGAGCAGATACAGGCTGTGGCCCAGGGAAGGGCTCAAAGCAGGAAGAACCAAGAGAATTACAGTAGTTGGTGTATGGAATGCTGAGCAGTGAACAGTATATACATATATACATACATATACTTATATACATATATATATAAGTAAAATCAGCAAAACCTTTTTGTTACAGATATTTCTAAACATATACAGAAACGAATATAGGCGAATGAACTCCCACTGTCCAATCAAATAGGTTGAGTAATTATTAATACAAGGCTAAACATTTTGTTGTGTCTGCTTCTGCCTACCCTCCCATCCACCTGCCCACACATATATGCATACAGGACTCTTTTAAAATAAGTCCTATATGTCACTTGACTAAGCTAAATTTAACTAGCTTAAGTTTAAGGTGACTTTCAAAGTTTGAATCTAAGCCACTTGGTTTGACCATTACGGTTCTGACCATTAGGTGACATCAGAAATATAGATGGCATGGGGTTTGGGAATGAGGAAGTTGAGGAGTCTAGTTTTAGACAGAGTTTACAGTGCCTATGGGCCAGCTAAGTGGAGACACCTAGCCAGTTGTTGAGCATGTGTGCCTGGAGTTAGGCAGGAGGTAGACACTCAGGGTCTCAACTAGGGCATTGTCTGTTCACAGGTGCTAGTTGAAGGCATGACTGTCAGGAAAGAAGCCCAGGGAGAGATGAGCACTGGCGGTATTCAAACCTTGTTAAAGCCTTGGAGTCCACCTTCTTATAGGAACATTTAGTTTGCCCATGCTCTGGGAAACTCTTTAAGGGGATCACACCAGGAAGTTATTCCTTATGTATATGTAAGTTTTAAGAAGGTATATTTAGGCCAGGCACGGTGATTCGTGCTTGTAAGCTTCAGCCTATGAAGCGGCAGGGGCTAGGGTTCGCGGTTCGAGTCCCGCCTGGGGCCTGTACTAAGACCTAGTTCCAAAAACTAGCTGGGCGTGGTGGCGCGCGCCTGTCATCCCAGCTACCTGGGAAGCTGAGGCTGGGGATTGCTTGAGTCCGTGGTACCCCGGGCAACGAGAGCCTGCGGTTTCACAGGCAAAAATAGCGAGACCTAGTCTCCAAAAAAAAAAAAAAAAAAAGTATATTTAAATCTCATTTAGTTGCACATAATCTGTTTCTTGGGAAGAAAACATTAAAAATGTTGATAATTCTAAAAATGGATTAAGGCCATGACCAAAACATTTATTGGTTTATTTCTGTGGTGTGTTTTATCTTTTATCATTAACACCAAAGAATATAGAAGAGATAATATCCAGTGAACTGAGTTCCCTGATGTCAAAATCTGCCCTTGCGTTTTATAGAGATAGACTCTCTGCTAGTGACATGCTCCAAGTTCGGAAGGTAATGGAACATGTTTATGAAAAAATCATCAACTTGGATAATGAGTCTCAAACCACTAGCTCTTCTAATAATGAAAAACCAGGCGAACAGGAAAAAGAAGAGGATATTGCTGTGTTGGCTGAGGAGAAAATTGAACTATTGTGCCAGGACCAGGTAAATGGACTTGAGGACTACAGCCCCATGTTCTCCCAGTGCTGGTACCCACAGTTTAACATAGTGCGGTGTGATGGTGGTTCCCAAGTCTGTTGCCTCTGGGGGACTTCTGCTTGTAGACTCTGAGGAGCACTGCGTCTGTCCTGTTGTAAGGCCCATTCTGGAGGGGTTCTGCAACCCTAAAGCTTCTGTTTACCCCTGGGGAGGTTTTTGGGAAAGGGACACAGATATAGATGCACACACAGACAGATGTGGATGTGCTTGCTGCTGGCTTTTGTTCTGACAAGAAAAAGACACATGATCGTCTTGATTTGCAGAGCAGCATCTGCCGTGTTAAAGAGTGGAAGTGGAGGTGGGTGGAGAAGTGGTGGAGCTGTTTTAAATCAAGATGCACTCAAGGCGTTTCTTCAGAGGAATGGCTGAAGATGGTGTTTCTGCACATCTCACTGTGCCCGGGTCATGCCTGCATGCATGGACGCGGTGTCAGCAAGAGCAGGCCGCCAGGCATGGGCGAGGAGAGAACAAGCTGGATCCCTTGATGAGTCCCTGAGTGAACAATAAAGGTCTTAGATATTAACGACTTGACATTCTTTGTTATTTATTTTTTGCTATTCAGGTTTTGGATCCAAATATGGACCTTCGAACAGTGAAACACTTCATATGGAAGAGTGGTGGTGACCTCACCCTCCATTACCGTCAGAAGTCCACGTGAAGGGTGGGCGAACGCTCCTGGGTATTCATTTACTGACCTTCCTCTATGGCCCCAAGAGTAGTCCTAGGAAGCCCACTGAGCCCCAACGGGAGCAAGACTTCTAACGGCCGATTTGGTATGGACCGAGATTCTCTTTCAATTGAAGTGACTAATTGAGATGTAATATAGAAACCAGTCTCCATGTGTAGATTAAGCTGTCCCTTGGGAGGCAGGGTGCAAGCGCAGAAGAGTCCCCGAGCTGACTGTCTTGGGAGATGTACAGAGAACTGACCACAGGCCAGCACAGACTTTGCTTCCTCCCTTTGTTTCAAAGGACCTTATCTTTGTTAGCAGTTAGACACATCGGTAGGGCCCATCTGTCACTGTGTTTCAACTTTAAGCCTACATGCTCTGTAGCTTTTCTAAGAGATTACATTCCATTCATGCAGTATCTATGAAGGCTTTTTCCAAGTTTGTCATTAAAAAAAAAAAGTTATCACCATTTAAGACAATTCTTTTTAATAGGAATTTGCCGTTGCACAATTCAAGAGCCAGCCCACGTCACAATAAACGATCATCTTTGGGTCTGTTTTTAATACTGCATCTCAGATGTGTTCTTGGAGAGATGTTGACATCCCAGGTGCTGGGTCCTAGCACTTGGCCTGCCAGGCTAGAGGACACCCCATACCCCGGGATGCTGCACCACCACCCACCACCCCACCCAGTGCCCTGGACTGTGCGCAGCCACAGTGAAGTGCAGCCATCCCTCCTTCCTTCACTGTGCAGCGCCAGAGGACACCACAGTTCTTATTCGGGGTGAGAAGCACGACACCATCAAAACTTAATACCACAATGACATTTCTAAGTTTATTCAATAGCTACCTAAAGTTCCTGGTGTCAGAATAAAAGGATGCTATGGTGAGTTGATATTCAGATCCTGGAAGTACACATTTGTTTCTCCAGTTGTATAGGGAGATTTTTGTTGCTATTGTGCCTATATCCAGGTTTTTCTTCACAGTTCTGTCTAAAGCTTTCATAGAGTCATTTGGATCTTGTACAGACTCTATCTTATTGGGGACGAACACTTCAACTTTTGGTGGAAAGAAAAACTTTGGATTCTCCCCAAGGTCATTTGTATTCAGATCATCGGTCTGTCCACCCCCAGAAAACTACTTAAGACAAGCCTCGTGTATGAAGCCAGAAGCACAAGTGCCTTCAGCAGGCAGTTTATTCCGTCCAGTCACCTCCCCAGCTTGTGTGCAGCCTATCCCCACAATAGCAGGGGTTGGGGAGGGAGTGGGGAAGGTTTTTCTTTTCTGCATCTTCACAGGTTCAGCTGGAAGCAGCTGATAGGCCTGAGTCCAGATCTTACTGAGATACTCAGTCTGCACAGCTGTAGCAA
The DNA here is from genome assembly GCA_004024945.1 of Uropsilus gracilis. Classification (NCBI taxonomy): domain Eukaryota; kingdom Metazoa; phylum Chordata; class Mammalia; order Eulipotyphla; family Talpidae; genus Uropsilus; species Uropsilus gracilis. Next base: position 25,273 of record PVHY01017401.1, read on the forward strand.
CAGGGACCCCTCACTGCTGGTCAGCGGCCTTGGAAAGTGGACCGGTCATTGCCTCTGGCACTTGGAAGATGTGAGCAAAGACATGCCACATTTCCAATGAGTCTTCTTCTCCCTTGCGCAGAAAGCAGCCGGCTTCTTTTTTAAAAAAATCCTTTCTATCTGTTGGATACAACAGTGCGCTTTTGGTGCACATTTTTTAGCAATAGTTGTGAATTAATGGCAAAAACAAAAAAAAAAAAAGGAAAAGTCATTTCCCAGCCCTCAGTTGTAAACGTTTGCACAAGGGGCCATGGGGTGGCAGGACTGGGTTTGCTGGGTCCTCTCTCCCTGCATGCTGAGCCTGCGAGGGCAGCTGGGAACCCTCCTGTCCTAGATCTCTGCCCACAGCCCCAGCATGGTTGTACCTTTTTTCTCCCATTCAAACCAGTCATAGTTGTCAGGAAACAGTCTGCAATGCCAAAAGGGTACAAATCTGTATTTCACAGTTGTATAGAATAAAGGCTTTAGTTAAAATATTTCGTAGTACACATTTATTTTTCACTTGTCCTTTTCCTTCATAGCAAATTACAGAGATGAAACTTCTGGTTTCAGTTACCCTGGAAATAGTTAGCAGTGACATCCATTTTAGCCCCCAGTTTTGGGTGAGATGGGGTGTAAAGTAAGGGAGGGAAGAACCAGGAGCCTTGGGCAAGGGCGGCTTTCGAGCCAACAGCCAGGAAAGACTGAGGCGAGTCTGTTCTGTGTCCTGGATTCCTGAAGGCAGACCCCAGACTCCCAGGCGATCCAGCAGTCAGGCTTTAGCACTGGCTCTGCACACAGTGCCTCCCTGGACTATGGGCGTCGCCCTGGTAGGCTTGACAAGGACTTGCTTGAAAGGTCGTCATCATGTTAGAAACTTGAGGTGTTGGCTCAGTTGGGCCCACCTGCTCCCCCAACCCAGGAGCAGACTATACTTACCTGTGAATTCTAAATTCCCTGTTGAGTGCAGACGATACGAATCAAGAGGTAAAATGTGGGAGTTTTCAGTGGGTAGAAACTGAGTAAGGAGGCCAAAGGGAGGTTTCACGTTAACAGGAGTGTGGGAAAGGGAGGGGACGCTGGCCAAGGCAAATGAGGACTCCAGGTAGGAGGGGCTGGCCCTGGATGGAACCCTCTCCTTCCTGCAGAAGGGCCTCTACCCACTCTTGCCCAAGTGCCTTATACCCCCTTGGGATCAAGTCAGGTAGACTGGTGTGGAGTCAGCTTAGGATAGTAAGCTTTAACTTCCAACTTTCATTCACCTGAGGCCAAGGCTGGCTGCCTTGCACATTTGAATAAGAGCTGGTTGTGTAAGTTTGGGAGCTGCCAGGAGCCATCATAAGGGACTACTAGGCCTGTGGCTGCTAGCCCTGGGGAGGAAGAAGCATCGTGGTCCAAGCACAGGTTGAATCCCTGCTGAAGGGTTTAGGGTTTCCAAGTCCTCTCACCCAGGAGAGGTGGCAGGTGCTCTCATGCTGAGTGCCCTGAGCACCTGTACAGTGGCAAACCAGGACAAGGGCTCATGGTGAAGTCAGTGGAACCTTCTAGTACAACTGGAGTTGTACTGTCAACTGTGTAGGGAGAATTCATGATTCAGCAAACATGCCACACCAACCCTTTCCTCTTCCCATGTTCCCATGTCCCATGTTCACATCTGATCATGTCTATTAGTAACTACAGCAGGAACAAGCACTGGTGCTGAAGGGGCAGAGCCAACAAGATGCCCTTCCCCAAGGTCCATGCCTCCTCTTACTACCCACTGAGGTTCCATGTTCCACCCAGAATATCCTTTCGTCTCCTACCCCAGCTCCTATAAACTTATTTAATCTGGGTGCTGTTCCCTGCCCCCTGCCACCCCAAATGCACTTGCTTGACAAAGTGCTCAAATCCCCAAAGCCAGGACTATTGAGCAGAATAAATGTCTAAGGTCATCTCTTGGAGTGGACACAGATGCCCTCCAGCAGCCACAGTTCCCACATGTCACTGAGCAGCAGCCTAGAAAGCTGCACATACCAGGCCACGTAGTGTGGCCCAAGATGCCTTCCCACATCTGGGCCTTGTTAAAAGCCAAAAGGGGTCTTGTCAGAGCCCAGGGCATTATTCCAGAGTAGAAAGTTGGGCCTGACTGGCCGCCCCCTCACCCTCCGGCTCAGAATCTGGGCTCTCTGTGCTTGTTGGATCCTCAGCCTGTGCTTCAAGCAGCTCTGCAGACAGCCCATCTTCTGGTGAAGCTGTAGAGGTGAGGCTGTCAGGAAGAGTCAGCTGCGGCAGGTGGTCCGGTTGTACCTGGACACCAGGGCTGTCCAAGAAGGAGACCTCAAACTCGGACCCAGACCAGGTGGCTTCACCTGAAACAGAGAGTGGGACTGAGACGGCCTATGGCGCCTGTAGCCCGCAACAGTGACCTCACTGACCCACCTGATTCCCACCCCAAGCATTGTGGGATAGGGGATCCCGTGCACTGGTGCCTTGGCGACCCAAAGGCCAGCCTGCAACCTAGCCAAGGAACTCAGGTTGCCTTCTCAACAACCCAGGGTCCTGCCCAGAAGGCTTCAGAAGGTGCTGGCCGCTCACCACCACGTTCATGAGAACTGCTGCTGGAGCCAACATCCTCCGGCCCTGAGGCTGACACAGCCATGGAGGCCAGCTCTGTGGAAGACGGCACGCTGGGCCAGACACTGGCGTTGCTGTTGTCCAAGAGCGAGATGCCGGACACATCCAGGAAGCCTGGAGAAAGGGATGCAGTTCTTTGCCAGCATAAAACCCCAGCTGCTGCCAGGTCAGTGCCCTGCTTTGTTCCTGGGGCCTCTGGCCCAGCTATGAAACGAACCCCTTCCCCCCATGTTGATGCTCCTACCCAAGCCCAAAGAGGTTCCCCACTACCTGTTTCTGAGCAAAGAAAGGGACATGGGGCTGAATACCAGGAGAGGAACACAGTGACGGAGGGTCTAGAGCCCGCTGCTCTGTCCTCAGCTTGTTGTGCGACCGAGCCGACCCTCTCTTCTCTGGGCTGCACACTCCCTCTCCATGCAAACATCCAGAGGACCGAATCTTCTATAACCACTCGGATAAGGGGACTGGGGGGGCCCACATCGGCGCTAGGGTTGCAGGTCCCGCGGCCGCTTCTACAGGGCTTGCTCGCTACCTGGATCCATGACTCGCTGTACTGGAGGGGGAGGCTGAAGAGACGTCTCCATGGGACGTGGAAGTCCCCCAAGGTCAACTCCTGGAGCATCACCATGGCTAGGAATCGAAGTCCCCGGAAGTGGTTCCTTGACAGAAGAGCCAGGGGCCTGCACCAGGGCCTGGGGGAGCAGGGAAGAGGCGGAATGGGCAGTTGGGACGGTGCCGCCCACACTTGCCATGTGAGCACCGCTGTCTGAGTGGGCAGGCAGCTGCCCCTTCACAGGAAGGCAGAGTCAGGCCAGACAGGCCTGCTGGCCTCGCCTGCAGGGCCGACAAAGCCCTCATCCCACTCTGCTGAGGTGCTCCAGGTGCCCACCCATGGCCCCCTTCAGTGACCCACAAGATTCAGCAGTCCTCATGTGCTCCCTACGTAGACCCCAGGAACCAGCCCAAGCCCAGAGGCACTTGGGGGACCTGCTCTGCAGCCATGAAGGCAAGGATGGCACCCCCACAGACCTGGCCATACCAGCCCATGTGGGGCTCTGGACACCCAGCCTCCAGCCCAACATTCACCAGTTCATTGACACACAGAATAAGATCCTGCCCACCTCTACGCCATTTCCCACTGGAATGAAAAAGACAACTAGTGCCTAACCAACTGCCCTCACAGACCCAAGTGGCAGGAGGGCCAGTAGGTTTCCGTATCCTGGGAAGGGCTCGTTGTTCCCAGAGTCCCAGAAGCTGACAGGCCTCACACAGGCTCCACAGATAGGCCCCTGGTGAGGACAATATGCCCACAGGAAGCTCCCCACTTCCCCTGGCTGGTAGGTGATCCCCACGTACCTCCATGTAATCACCCTGCCTGGAATCTGTCTCTCTGCCAGGAGGGTCAGGCATATCCTGGGGGGTGGGTTCAGGTGGCGGACTACCAGGTGACAGGGCACTGGGTGGCGGGGTACCAGGTGGCGAGGCACCAGGTGACGGAGTACGAGGTAACGGAGTAGGCTTCCTGTGGTAGCTGGGAGGCTTCGTTGGGATCCGGTGCAGATACCCGTAGCCGATACCACAACCCAGACTGCCAAAGGCCAGAAACATTCAATCCAGGGCTTCGCATAACCCTTCCTGTCTCTGCCACCCCCATCCATCATCAGCAGTGAGGGAATGCATGGGTGCCTCCTGAGTCAATGATCAGCCTCAGGATCCCTAGGCCCAGGGTCCAGCCCTCCACCCTCACCACTGGACTCTAGTGGCCCTTGCCCGCCAGCCAAGGCCCACCCAAGGCTCCACCCTGCAGCCCTCCAAGCCCCAGAAGTACCTGCCGTCGCCACCCCAGGCTGCGTTGGGAGTCACAGTCACCTCCCGGCAGGAGTCAGATTCAGAATTATAAACCATCAGCTTCAACGGCCTCCCCTCATGGGACTCAATGAGTGTAAAGAAGTCTTCTGACTATGACAAACACACAGCAACTGAGCCCCGCTCCCACACTGAGATGGGAAATCTCAAGGAGATACTCCCTATGGACATCTCTCCACACCCAGCCAGGCAGGTCACAGGTTCCTCACCTCCTGGAGGATCTGATCCGAACCAACCACATAGTCTGTGTAGGGGCACAGACCAGCCAGGGAGGCAGGTGAAGAGGGTTCGACGTCCTAAGGAAAGAAAAACAAATGACCTCTCACTCCTGGGGGTGAGGAACAGGGCTGGATGGGGAGAGCAGTTTCTCCAGGTGGTAAGTATGACAAGTCTTTCCACCAGTCAGGAGTCTCCCACTTCCTGCAGTTCCACAAAGTCCCCAGCAAAGAGCAGCCCAGTGGCATAGCTCCCAGCCTGAGCCCTGAAAGCTGACCTGGGTTCGATTCCTGCCCTCACCAACTGCTAGACTGTGTGACTGGGAATAAAATATTTCACCCCCTCAGCCTCAATTTCCCCACAGTTGAAAACAGGCTTTGTAACGTATCTAAGAATTTTTTGAAATTATGAAATTTTCATATGAAATTTTCTGGAGGGAGAAATATAAAAAAGTATATCCTAATTTTCATTAGGAAAAATTTTTGAATGAAAACTAGGCCTACCCACAGTCAGTGGTACTGCTGTTACTGCCACAAGCATATGGTCGGAGACCGTTGGGAAGGGCCAGGAAGGGAGGACAGAGAGCAGAACTGGGTACAAATCCCTTTCTCCCAGTCTCCCAGAGAAATGTAAAGGCATTTGCATCATCACCCATTTCACTCGGGGCAAACTAAGGCTGCAAAGGTTGAGAATTCTCCTGCACAAAGCCTGAGCAACACAGAAAGGTACAAACCAAAGCAGCCCTTTTCCAGCTCAGGCTGGAGGAACAACACTGGAGGACCTGGCCACCATCAGTGAGCGGACATGGCACATGTGGGCGCCTAACTATGAACAGACACTAGCAGCGCTGTCTGTGACAACTCAGTCACTATGGTTCATTAAGGTTCAGACCTAGGAGCCCGCCCAGTACCCAGAGGTGCTGTCAGGGGACCTGCCCCATGTTATGGCGTGTGCCAGGAAACTAATGCTAGCAGTTGCATCCTAGCAGTACCACCATCTGTCCGGTAGGTGGTATAGCCACCTTTCAAAATTAGAAGCCAACAAATACATGGTCACAGGGAGAACCAAAAGCAGGGCGCTGCCCGCTAATGGAAAGCTTTTCTTGGGGCACCAAAGAGAGCAGACCCTGCCCTTGGGAGTGCTTTAATAAACCCAGGAGCCCTTGGCTGTCCCAGATGCCCCCCATATACCCTACCACTTGCCCCCAACTGTGCCCCCCATGTGACTGGCCCTAACTCCCCCCTATGCCCACATTTGTGTCCCCAACTTACCAGCACATGCCACACGTGCTCATTGGCCCTGTGGAAGCTGCAGAAACGTACACTGGCACCCAGCAGGCCTTGTCCGCCCCACATGTTGCTGGGTACCACCTCCACCTCGCGCACCCTCATGGTCTTCATATTGAACACCTCCAGTTTGATAGGCTTCTCCAAATTGGCCTTCAGCAGCGCCCTCAGCGTGTCGTTCTCCTTGTTCTGTGGAGAATGCAGGGTTGATCCCATACCCCTCCACCCCCCCCCCC